>JBAMJR010000020.1:5640000-5892500 GCA_038501785.1 Myoxocephalus aenaeus | reverse complement strand
CTTGATACTGGACGGCAGGAGAATCAGTAACAATTCAGCTTGCGTCTGTTTACAATTTGGTATGCAGCCATGCTATTATGATACAAAGGCTGCCAATGAGTTGACAGTCAGACGGCTAAGAGCTTCCTCTCTCCCAACTGCGATAAGACAGATCTGATCCGCTCCTTCGCTTGGCTGATGTCAGCAGTATCATTAGAATAAATGAATCACCATATTGCACCGTCTCTGCTGCTTCGCTGCATACATACGTACATACAGGAGGAGGCGTCTATTGGCAGAAACCTGTGTACACTCTCTGCTATTTTGTTTTTCATTTATTGACCTCTGCGCAAGAACACACACACACACACACACACACACACACACACACACACGCATGCTTGAGCTCTCCAAATGCCGTCAAAAAGCAAAACAAAAATCCCTGTTTATTTACACAAATGAGTGTCCGTGTTCCTCGTTAGGCCTCCAAACGAGGTCTTAATTAGTTAATTGGCTTATTACGCCAATTGCTCCCAGGGCAGCCGGTGTGGGTTGGCTGTCATTCATCGTAGGGCCTCCACAAACAGTAGAACAGGGGGAGTTGCCCGGACCAATGAGAGACACGAAAGGGAGGGAGGGGGAGAAAACGCTGTGAGAATAAATGTGGCAGTCGCTGGTTGATTTAATAAACTGTGGCAGTTCAGTGGCTCGCCAGTCCAGAGTGGGACGGTCGCAATCTCAGTCTGCCCTCAGTCTCACAGCAGAACAGTGGGTGAGGGGTGACTTTCAATTAGCAGAATGAGCCTAATTAATCAGCGAGGAGGTGATCTGTAATGGGAACCAGCAGCATCGCCTGCCCGTCACTGTGACGGGGTTAGAGGTTTTTTGCTGGTTCTGTCGCCCAGTCGATGTAACCTTCACTGCTACAGATGGGGATCCACAGAGTGAACACATGACAGCCCAGATTCACTATCGCCCTCATTACCCAGCAATATGGTCAAAATGTATTTCGTTGTTGTACATATTGCAAGTGACCTGTGCTCGATGCCGCTGCCGGCTACAAGATTTGGAGCATGAAGGGGACATTTCCATTGCATCCTCTGTGTTTAAATTGACTCATCGAATGGGCAAATCTGATTTATCACATGGTGTTTTCCCCCAAAAGATTTAACATACTCTTTAAATACTCCAAATAAAAAAACATTATCTAAGAAGTCTAGGTGCACGGTGCAGAATATGTTCCTTGTTGCTGCAATCGCCCTTTCCTTCATATAACTGGTCCAGCAGAGAGCTGCACACATTTCTGATTGAAGGAGATTTATGTTAAATTAAGGAAGCCTTCTGGAGCGGTGGCTTGGAAGGACTCAATACGACTCTCGGAGCAGGAGAGTTTATTAAACAAATCTCAGAGGTGATATCTCAGGTTAAGCCCAACATTTATTTTTTCATTAGAATCCAAAGGAGTTGACCCAAAGTCCACCAAGGACTCAAAAAACAACTGCACCGGTTGCTTATTGAAAAGGCAACCTATGTTTACGTTTTGCTTACAAGCCATATCCCCAAACAACAACTCTCCGTTGTTGTTGAAGCCGACGGGGAACCAGCAGGTGGGTCTTCCAGTGTTTTCATTTGCACTCACACTCTTCTCATAAGGGATATTATGAGGAAATGTTTCTGCTGACGTTGCCACCCTTTTAGCAGGTGATTTAGTTGCCACAGACTTTAGACGAGCAGCGGACAGTGTTTTCCTCGAGTTTGCTGAGGAGCAACTCGCCGAATGCCGAGGGTTGATCAGGGACCCGAGGTGGATGGGTCAAACAACGTGTGACTTTCTCCCAGGAGACCGCTGTGTCTGTCCCGTGCGAAACTAAAGGTGAACATTGACATTTTGTCACGTGAGTTGTTAGAGATGTTCATCGTTGGTCAGTAAGGATTAGGCAGTAAACTTGACTAAGTTGGGAGTGAGAATGTGTTGGAGGAGCCTTAATGCGGCCAACTCTTCTGTTCTATGAGGGCATGCTGCCATGTTGAGATGTCACCTGTGTCTGAAGAGAACTTGTACGTTTACTATGATTTATGGAAGATCCGTACCATAGAAATCTTCGTCCTAAACCATGAATTCAAATGAACTGATAAAATTGATTTATCGCCCAGCTTAATATATAATGTATTTTGTGGAAAGGTGGTTTCTTTTATCCAACAGGGTGATCTTCTCCAGACTTTAACCAAGTAGCTACACATAACCCTAGCTCAATAATAGAGCTGGCATATCACAAAATGCTATCATTAGGTTTTCTAATACATCAGAATATATGAAATAGGAATACATAACTAATTAAACAGTATGAAGTCCAGGAGTTGTATTCGGAAATCAATGTCAAAGTTTGATGCAGTCTGGCTTTGGTTCATGGTTAAAAAATATCAATATATTTTAGTCCACTATTTATATCGCCCTCTATATTGCTCTGCACTGTATGCTGGGATTCAACACGCTAATTACCCCGTTGTGCAGATATATACGTGTTTGCATGTTGGTACAATGTGGGAATCCACATGAGAGCATGAACGTATTTGCATGTGTATGCAGGGAGCTTGTTTGAAGCAGGTGTTGTTGCGCTGCTCATATGTAGGAGGTGTGTATGTGAATTACTGGGAATGGCGTGGGCGTCGTTGCTGCCTTCATATCGGTAGTGGACTGGCAGATCTCCCTCTTAAGGCTAAAATGTTTGCACTTGACTAAAAGTAGAACACCCACACGCACCCAGGCTTTTCATAACTAGCTGGCTGTTATACAAGTGGAATGCTGATACTAGCAGCACCATGGGATCGGTCTTTTCCTTCTTTCTCTCTGTCATGATAACGCATCATTGATTGCTCCAGAAGCAAAGTTTCACAAATGGTGTTACAAGGGCAAAAATTATCGTCAAATCCATTTGCGTTCTTTTCATCACTGTTGCATTGTGTTTTGTTTAATTGACTGTGAACCTTCTGGTGTGCATCCAGCTCGTGTTCAGCAGACGCCAGGCCTTACAAATGAGTCTGCAGGGAAAATAAGAGCAGGCAACAAATCAGCCAATTCGCATGCGTTTCAGCGTGCTGCATTTAGGGCGGCGGTGGGATGATGCACTTGATAGACAGCCGAAAAGGAACAACAGAAAAACAACCACAATTGTGAGATGATCTAATGGCGGCGTCATTTCTTCCTCACCGTCACCCAGGATCATTGTGGGGAGTTTTCCGCTCCTCTTCTCTATATCCTGCTCTCGTGCTCAACACTTCTAATTACCGAACAAAACATGCTTTTCTTTTTCAACCCGTTGCGTTTCAAATTTAAGCACTGAAAGAGGTGAACAGTCGTGACATGGAAATTAATTTGCAAGACTCCGAGTGGAGGGTGAGGAGACAATGAGTGAGAAAGCAAGAGAAAGAAAACACCCCGTATGACTCACTGCAGATACTTACGATATCCTTGATTTGACTGTAGCCCCCAGTGGACCTCGGGGAAACTAAGAGTCTCTGAAAAGGCAAGCAGTGACATGGAGGTCACAGTTCAGTGGGTTTAATTGTCCCTGATGGGCAGCACCCAGGGCAACACTAGGGACTGCTTTACTTGACTTAGTCAATATGTGCTTGTGGTGTGTGTCCACCAGTGTGTGTGTGTGTGTGTGTGTGTGTGTGTGAGTGTGTGTGAGAAAGACAGAGATGGAAAATAAGTGGCGTTATCCTCCAACTTGCTCTCTGTTTTTACTCTCATCCCATCAAATGTCCCATCATGTTATCATCACTTTGTCACTCCATCCACAACACAACTCCAGGGGCTGTTTCATTAGCTGCTATTTTCAGCTGCAGCGCTTGTCGTCGTCCTTAAATTATACTTAGTTATGAGTTATGAGCCCGCTAACTTTAAGATTCCTGTCAGGATTTCAGTCTCATTTGACCCTTTCCCCAGAAGGTGGCTTGTGGAGTGCAATCATGCGTCGGCTCGGGCTTGCCGGCTGTCGCTCATGTTGACAGTTTTTTTTTTTCATGTCCTCACACTAAGCGGCGGGCCACTGTGCATTTTTTATGCCTCTATCAAATGGGAATGAACGTTGATATAGCCCTCTGAATGGCTTTAAAAAGTGTCCTCACCCAGCAGGGTAGAAGCACTACTGTAAAAGGCAGCGCAGAACCTCTTTTGACAGTGACGGACGCAACCTCTTGCTTCATCGTTCATGTTTTCAGGAAGCTGTATAAGTGACCCAGGCTGTTCAGATAATTAGCAAATGAAGTGGTTTCTTTATATCAGTCTGTAAGCCCATCATGTTTGCCTCATAGCAAGCTGATACTGACAGGCATGCATTTAATAACTATAATTAGCAATATCCCCGTTTCCCTCATTCTGACGAGAGTTCATCGGCGCACAGAAAGGATTGTTGTGTCAAGACTTATGTCCGAGCTAATGTAATTCTTTGCAGTGCAGGAAATCCCCATTATCCATATAACTAAGGCGGTGCTTATGAGGGCAACACTTATCTATTTATTTTCTTACAAATCGGCTAATAATCACACAGAAGTGGTAATTATCCACTGTAATAGTTCCCAATATCATAGCATCAATAACTTTGATTGATGTTTACTGACTTCATGAAACACATGTCTACACTGTAACCGTTTTGTCTTACCACAAATAATGAATACAATGAAAATAGTTTTTTAGAGCCGAGAACTGCCCACAACATTTTGAAACGAGTGACAAAATATTTTGATATGACTCCTGACTCAAAAAATAGCTTTTCTTGTCGTCAGGCTTTCAGAACAAAATGAACCACCAGGATACCACTCAGATATTATTCTTTAGGTGTTTCACACAACCAAGTATTTGAACTACCTCATGGCCTAAATTATTTCACACTCTAAAACAAACAGTAAGTCATCACATTTAATTTGTCAATACAGCTGGATAGGATTCTTCCGAGGACAACCATTTCCAAGTGTTTTTCCCACAGAGCAATGCACCACCTGGCAAGAAAGTCTCCTCCACTATCAGCGCCTCGTGCATCAGCCCAAGCTGTGCCAAAAACTCATTAGATCTTCCACCGAGCAGAAATGAGTGTCACGGGACAGACTGAGCAGGGAGTTGGCGATACAATTGACTTTCAACGATTTGAGCGAGTGGAGCCCACACATCCATACAGGAACCAGATTTTTTTTTTATCACATGTGGAATTGGATCAGTCACTTTGGATTGGAGAAGCAATTCACAAGGGAGAGCGTTAGGATGGTGGTGTAGGCTTAGCTGACTGATCAGGTGGGAAACAGGTAGCACCAGAGACAGGAAGCCTCGTAAAACACCAGCTTTGATGGATGAGCTTTAAACCCACGGTAATGCTAACTCCTGGCAAAGCGGCACCGGCTGTCCCCGGCCGCAGCCATTCAGCCGCACAGAGAAAGTGTGGTCAGCGTTAAAGAAAGGAATCCCAATGAAGCTCACCAGCACACATCTTGTAAATCCAGTCCCATCCAGCGCATGTGTAATAAGTCAGCTCTGGTCTGCATGGCAGGAAGTAGTAACACGCTTGAGCGGACTAATTAAAGGGATCACTGTAAATCATCTCTGTGGATGCCGGGTGGACGAGCCCCGTCCAACACTCTGACCTTCAGCCTTTAGCCAGCCAACTCTACTCACTACACAAGCCCGCTGACTGGTCCACTGGATTCAGGCTAACAAGCTATTAGACCATCCAGATGGTTACTGGGGCTGTGGGAACGGGCTTAAAAAGAGGCTGCTCCATTGTGTGCTGCAACTCTGCGTGTGTTGCAAGATGTCTGAAGCCACTTTGTCTCCCCAGAAGCCATCTCATGCTCATAGTTGCAGGCTGATATGAAGTGAAAAAAGACAATTCCATGCGGTTTTTCCTTGAAGTCATTTCACAAGCACTTATAATCTCTTTAGAGGGAAGAAGAAGAAAGCTACTGCTGCTGCTCCTTTTGTTTCCCCTCTTCCCCATCAGAAGCATCCTGGAAAGGAAGCAAACTGGAACAAAGAGACAACGGGGACCAACACAGAAATATAAATCGGCTGATTTAATCAGGTTGCTCTTGCTGTCTCTCACCGAGAGGGTTTACTCCCTGCCTCCAAGACAGGAGGGAGCTCTGGCAGCGACAAGCAGCATCTCACTGATCTAGTGCACTGTAAGACATTTCAAGCCAGTTCAACTTGCAAACGAAAGTTCACCTGCTGCCTTGAGAAATCTAGTTAACTCAACTTGAAATTTCCTTTGATTCAACTGATAAATTAAAGTTCATAAGGTTGATGTAACTACAACGTTCTAGTTGTCTCAACATTATGATCCAAGTTGTCAGAGTTGAGTGAACTGTTTGTCCCTTGTTGTTTGAACTTGATCCACCAAGTTAAAATAAAGAGTGTTTTACATTATCAGTTCGAGAAAACTTTCCTTAGCCAGTCAAACAAACGCACATTTGTGCTTTCATGTAACACACAGTTACAAGTTAGAATAACTTTACCATGTGTATACAACTTGCCATTTCAAGTTAAGAGGACTTACATTCCAAATTTGTTTCAACTTGCATATAAACATTATTTTGACTGACAATTTAAAATGTGTTTGCTTTATAGAAAAGAAATGACCAACAATTCTTACTTCTGTTCAAAAGATATAACATTTATTGGAAGAAAATATACACAGACTGAAACATTCGCTACAAGTACATCTCCTCATACCCAAATACAAGTGGAGGCAATCTGACAGATGTGTGTGTGAATGGGTGAATGATGACAAGTAGTGTTAAAGAGCTTTGAGTGGTCGGAAGACTAAAAGAGAGAAACACAAGTACAGTCCATTTACCATATATAGCCGAGCAGTTTGCTTCTGAGCCCATGGATTCTTGCTGAGCACTGGTCCGGTTTAATGTTCATGAAACTCAAAGGTGTCGTTCATATTATGGGGGTACTCAGGTCAAGGCAGTAGATTGTGCCCATCAACATGAAGCCTGTGGACACGTCTGAGCTCATGTTGGACGATCTTCTCTGCTGCCTCGGCCACATCGAAGACTTCCAAAGGAAGTGAATCATGCAGAACGCCTTCAAGTCCGATCAACAGTCCAACCTGCATTCATCCAGGGTTTCTCCATGAACCTGAAGACATATAAAGACATTCACAACTGTTAACTGACATCTCCAAAATAGTACTAGTTCAATGTTTTGAGAGTCCTCATTAAAAATCCCTAAAACAAAAAAGGTGAAGGAAAGGGTAGTTTACAATTATACAAAATCTCTATAAAAATGTGTGTGGCTATGGGTAATAAAGCTAATGAACACAACACATGTTACCATTGTCGCATTACAACCATTGAGTGTAGTAAATGTGTAAATACAGTGTCTTACATCACACATCCGGATTATGTCGGAGGAATCCTCTGAAAGATAGTAGCATGAAGACCAAGCAGGACAGCTGTTCTTCGGTTCTGGTTTGTATCCTACAAAAACAGACAAGAGAGATGAATGCAATACCAAAGGTATAATGCTAACTTGAGTACAGAGAAGGCCTAAACACCACCGATCATGTCCATGATGCTGTTTATGATGCTGGATTATTCTTCTTTGTCCATTGAGGAGAATGCACAAAACTTACATTTCATGTCACATACTGGACATTCTTGATGACATCTGAAAACAGAAAAAATCAAATGAATTGCACGTTTAGTGAAAATTTGTGTTTCAGAAAAATAAAACACACATCTAATATTTGTATTTCATATAAATATAACTAGTGCTGTCAAACGATTAAAATATTTAATCGCGATTAATCGCATTCATGTCATAGTTAACTCGCGATTAATCGCAATTAATCGCAATTTTTTTTTTTGCATTTTAATGCTCTTATCAACATGAAAAAGTGGATTGGCTTGCTTTATTTTATTGAAAAACAACTGCCAAACAAATGTAAATATTCCATATTTTAAAGCATCAATCTGATGCATTTTTTGCCAACCTGGGGAGAGCTGGAGAAACTTAACTTCAGCCATGAGTCAAAACGTATTATGGCCTCCTTACTAAGTATTATGCAAGCCATTTCATGCCAGCCTGTCACTGGTCTAACATTTACAGTATATGAGGCACAATGTGGTAAGGGAGAGCATGGCTGCATACTTTATATCTTTGACGCAGAGAATGCATCTGGCGAATCCCTGCCTGTTGATTTTGGAGAATACATCTCCTAGATCAGTGATTCTCAACTGGTGGGTTTTCACTGGGTCGCGTTTTCAGTTGCCTGAAAAAAAAAAAAAGCAAAAAAAAAAAAAAACTCTTTTTTTTTTTTTTTTTGAAAGGACTATTTTATGCAGCGGATTGTCGTTATTTTGCCGGCTCTGGTTTCAACTGGTTTTGCACTTGTCCCTCCATGTTTTCAGCAGCGTGGGCTAGGTTGGGTCAAACCATCCTGATATGAGGGAGACTCTGGGTTTTTAGGATAATTAAATTTAACAGCCTACTGAATATAACATTGACAACTGATGGCGCTGCCTGCATGACAGGAAAAAACTCTGGGGTTGGGAGGAGAATTGAGTTCTGCTTAATTTTCTGTAAAGCACAATGTTTTTCAGTATTTACTGATGAGGTAATCACAAGAGAAGTTAATGTTGTATATATGAATACTTTTGAATTCCACTTTTGTTTAATTTATTTTGAGTTAGTGGAAAAGCTGCTCCTCAACACAGTGACGTGTTCCACAGTAAAGTGTTTGTCATAGATTCGGTGAGTGTGTGTTCCCTCTCTATCATCGCCACCAGCTGCTCGTTTTGGTAAACTTGTTTTTGTGTTAGCATACATATTCTGTACTATCTCAGGTTCAAACTGCACCATCTTTTCATTAAATACATTGGAGAAGTTGAGAATGTTCCTCGATTTGGGTCGCGGCTTGTCATTCAGGGGTGATGGTGGGTCCCGGAGCCAGACCAGTTGAGAACCACTGTCCTAGATGAAAGGACACCTCTTGCCCTTTTATTGAGACCTTGCCTTCCAGTTTTAGCCACGACCAGTTCCAGCTGCATTTCAATCCAGCATCCAGCTGTTTAACAATGGCTGCATCCTTCTCCCCTAACACACTCATTCTGCAAAAATAATGTTTGTATTAGTGTTAACTTCTAGTTTAGCCTTATTCAGACCTGCCAACCTTGATATTTTTTGCGTACCGACGAGGGGGGGATGGGAATTGATGACGACTAATAGGGGACAAGTCATTAAATACTCGTCATGCATTATATTGCATTGCATATAATGTGTGCTGGTCAATTAGTCTAAAATTAATTTTAGACTAATTTTTACTAGCGTACTTTGACGTCAAAATGCGTATCCGCTACGCAAATTGCGTACAGGTTGGCAGGTCTGCTTATTGATAGAACGGTGGACCACTTTACCTTCTGCCTTGTCAGTCCCCTCTCCTCAAAATCTACCTCCTCAAAAACGGTAGCGTTAGCTAATAATTTTCCACCGGAGCTTTAGCTAGTTGGCTAACGTTGCGTTCTCTCCTGCTGTGTTCAATGTGTTCACTTGCGCTCCCTTCTGGCACGCGCACCTGTTCGCAGTTCACTGAATATCATTCATTTTGCCGTATCGCACTCACCATTCATTCATTTCAAACCGTAACGTTAGCCTAGCTTCCAAGCCCAAACGGCGTGCCTATTGTTTTGCTTCCGGTTGACCTACATCCGGCGTGGTGACCCCGAGTCTAGTGCCCCTGAGTCCGGTTCCTCTGCTGCCGCCTCGCAGCCGTCCCCAGCCTCCGCTGCTGCCTCTCGGCCATTCCCTGTCCCCCGGTTCCCCTTCAGAGTCCCGTCTGTCTCGCTCTACGGAGCCCCCGTCTGTCTCGCTCTACGGAGCCCCCGTCTGTCTCGCTCTACGGAGCCCCCGTCTGTCTCGCTCTACGGAGCCCCCGTCTGTCTCGCTCTACGGAGCCCCCGTCTGACTCGCTCTACGGAGCCCCCGTCCGTCTCGCTCTACGGCGCCCCGCAGCCTCCGGTCCGTCCCCCCAGAGTACATCTGAGCCTGATGGCCGTCCTCTGGCCAGGTACCCGGACTGTTTGTTCCGTACTCCTGGTCCCTCCTCCGGCTCCCCTCCACCCACCCTAGGGGATTGTTGTTTTGGGTCGTCTGGGATCCGCCCCTTGAGGGGGGGGTACTGTGAGGATGTGGGCCGAACCCTGGGAGTTCTGCCCACAGCTGCGCCTCTTTCCCTGATCAGCTGATTCACAGCTGATTCTCGTTTCCTCTGATTACCTCCTGCTGTCAAATACTCCGGTCTTCCTCACCTCTGGTGTCAGTCCGTACCGTCTTCACCGTCTACTAACCTGGTCCCCCGCCCGTGAGTGGCTCGGTTGGCTCCTGTGAGTCTTTTTCCTTTTGGACATCATGCTTGGTTTTACCTTCCTGCCAGTGTCGAGCCTCGGGTTTCACCTGCATGAAGAGAGCCTCCCGCTCGTTCCACGGAGTTCCGCATGGAGGCTTGAGGATCCTGTTGCCTGTATGTCAGCCCGCCGTTAACAGCCACCTTCCGGCTTGGACCGGCGAAGAGTTCGCGGACGTTATCAGCCACTTTCCGGCTTGGACCGGAGAGAGGTTCGCGGACGCTTCACGGCCACCTTCCGGCCCAGGATGGAGCGCGCTCCCGCGCTCCCATCTACAGTCAGTTCGCTGCCGTCCCGTCAGCGGCTTCTAGGTGCGCGTGTACGCGCCTCTAGTCAGCGTCCCACCTGCCCGCTGTTCGTGACTGTCTGCGCCCGGACCTTGTTTGTTTGTTTTGCCCGTCTGTCTGTTACTGTTTACCACCGGACTTTGTTAGTTTCTTCCTGTTCCCCTGCTGCAATAAACCTGGTTTAACAACGATCTCAGCTGTCCTGTCGCTGCATTTGGGTCCTTGAACACACCACATCACGACAGGAATAAGGGAATAGAAAGTTCTGTCTGTCACAAGGGTCCAACTGACCAAACCGCACCCTAGCAGCAGACAGATGTCAGCCAGATAATTGAAGAACAGAAAGTATAAACATGATCACAACTGTCTCTTGGAGCCATATATGGCATTAATGGATTGGTATTGACAAGATAAACAAGTGGCTGATGCAAGAGTAAGTTCCACTTACGAAAGGGCGGGCTCTACAACTATAACTGTGTGCTGTGTAACTGTTATTCAGATCTCACTTGGCGCTTGGCTGTAACAGACTTATACTCTGTGGTGTGATCTCCAAAGATCTTTGCTTTAATAATAAACTTGCGCTGCTGCGTCCCTACATCATGCTCTGCATTAATATAAGTAATTACAGGCATACAAACTAAATATTAACACATTAATACATACAAAATAGCAGGGGGGTAGCAGTAGTGTGTAGCATGCCGTGAACTTACATTTACGTTGAGATCGGTCGACCAATGACAGTTCTCTCTACAGTCAGAGCTTGCGCAAGAAGGTGGAACATACCATTTCCAAAACTTGTAAGGGGGTAATAACTATTTTCCCCGACGTAGCAAAATCCCGGACGTTTTTGGAATCCCTCCAAAAACCAGACGTCTGGTCACCCTATCTGCCGTTCAATGTGAATCCCTCAGCCTTATGACTCTATACATTCAGACTGCTTAAAGTTCGTGTTAGCTAGTTAGCTAAAACGCGCTAGCTAGCTAGCTAACCGAACGAGCCAGTTGGCGGGGGGAGGGGTGTTGAGCGAAAAACGTAACTTAAATGAAGCATGACATAATGAATGAAAATTGTGGTCACTTTAAAACATGAACCAATAGCTTATACTTCTACATTAATTATGTTTTATCAACTGCAGGACAGATACATAGGTCAACCATTTGTCTTAGAAGAAGTTCTATTAAGGGACATTGTTAAGCTAGCTAAACATTAAAGCCACAACGTATCTAAGCCTTTCCAGACCATTGACAAGCACAAGCTACATAACTGTGTTACATTACTAACGTTACACATGCTATTAATTAAGAAAAATACTCATCATTTAAACTCACCTTCATGTGCCGAAGCAAAGCAAAAAGAATCCTCAGCACGCTGGTCAGTCCGCTCTACTTGTTGCAGGTGGAAAGTAACTGTGAATTGCTCTGCCTGGATTCGCTGGAGGTCGTCAGGTTAATAATTTTTTTTTTAAACCCTCACTCCCGCCTTTTCCAGTCTTTTCTCTTTTTTTTTTACTGATAACTTGAAGAGCCAAGTTCAATTAACACTAACAAATCAAAAAAAGTCAATACAAGGCATTATTGTAAGTTTAACTAAGTTTTAACTTGAACAGTTAAGTTCAAATCTAAAACTTGTCAGAGCTCTTTGAGTTAAAGAGAAGAAGTAAGTGGACATAACTAAACAGGGCTGTGATGTTTTACAGTGTGACATTATCTCTTCCAAGGGAAGAGATAATGTCACTCCTCTGGGGGGCACGCAAGTTCAGGTACTGTTTAATTATCAGCTCATTAGGGCATGTCTGCAAGACTTTAAAAGCTGAATAAAACACCCAGTGTGAGTTATTATCCAAATGACCAGTTGAATTTGATAATTAAGGACAGTGGAGAGGAAATGAGCAAGCCAGTTGGACTCTCAGGAGGCGGTTAGACCACACCTGGTGCTGGCTAACCTATGAGATACCCTAGCCCACGGAGCCTCCACATGCTCCCACAGCTGCAGGCCCAGTAGGAGATCCCGGCACTAGAGGACCTATTTAGAGCCAAGTTGGATGATTGAATCGTATAAATAATAAGACTGGCTGAGTATATGAAACACATAATTTAGAGCTGGTCCTACTCCCTGATCTCATCATGAAATCCTGCAGGAGTGAAACTGAGTCTCCGTGTACTATGCAAGCACTCCAACAGCGCCTTGATGTAAATGCGTGTTGGGTAACAAGGAGGGGGAACATAACAGAGCCAAACATGAGGCAGGTTTTCAAGCCTCCGGGGATATCGCAGCTCCAAGCATGCAGCGTCCACCATCCGACAGAGAGAAGCCCTCAAATTCATAAACAAGGCCGGCGTATTTAGGCGGAAAGGGAAAGCTAGGGGCTTTGATTTAATCTGTGTCAATGTCAGGCACTTTGTGACAGCTGATGGGGAGATATACAGTGGACTGTGTACCATTTAACCCACATGACACACTGCCTGATTCACGCTGGCTGTCTGACAGACACACTGCCTCAACTGAGTGAGCTGACTGACATAGTGACTCACAGCAACACAAAGTCTCATTACAGGGCGGGGAGGAGAGGAGACCCAGGAGGCTATTCCTGGAGCCACCTACTCTCCTCGCACTTCTGGAGGCGTAGGCCAGGATGCTGAGAGCCCAACAGAGAATGTTGTGTGTAAAGATCGCCCGTCTCTGGTCCAGAGGTGAATGGATCGTAATAAAAGAGTGGGGGAACGGCGACATCATCAATGGAGGCAACAAGAGGCTGTGTCCCCAGACCAGAGGGGGGGTGTTTGTCTTTTTCAGATCAATAGTCCCTACAATGATGCCCTGAAAGACAATTTATGAGGCATAAAGGACAGACACATTGGTTCAGCTCCAACTGCCCACCCCCTGCCCTTGAGATTGCTCAGTCTGATTCTCTTTCATTCTCTTTTTTGTTTTTTTCTCACACTTTGGTCTCTGATTTTCCCTCATTGTCAATTGGTTTGCACCATCTTTGCTTATCTACTGATTTGGCAGTCACACTGTCCAACTGCTCCTCCATCTTCGTGTAATTTTTTTTCCTGTCACTCTTTATCTTCCAAAGTCCCACATTTAGCTCTCCACAGTTACATCTCTTTCGTCATCTTCCCCCCTCTCTCTCTCTCTCTCTCTGCCCCTGTGCCAGCTGTGTGATGAGCCAGGGGCTGATAAGCGGTGGTCAGCCTCTCTCCAGATGGCAGCCTGAGCAGCAGCTGCCTGGGGGAGGGGGAAGAGAGAGTAGGTGGTGATGGGGTGGAGGGTGGGGCTGTCGGGTAGGAAGATGGGGAGCGTGGGGATGATTACAGTTTTGTTGCATTTCCAGGTGAAAATGGGCACACGCACAATAAAATCAATTGTCGGCAGCAGGCTATGGTCTTCTTGCTGAGCCACTGTGACACACACACACACACACACACACACACACACACGCAACATCTCTGCTGTGTGGTTTCCGCTCTGTCGCTGGAGGTGCTGTGACGATGATTCGGCTTTGTAGACGACGCTGGAGAACACCGCCTCTTGTTCTGGAAGTGGCGAGCATGCCTTCCCATATGACATCCCTCTGCCATGGTAGCCTGGAGGAAAGTCTCAATGGGGAATCGCCTCCATATGCGGGAGAGGCAGTGATCTAAGTGTGAGCAACGGCATTTGTTCAGGTTAAGCGGACTTGTTATGCAACCACATGAATTTGTCAAACAACATCTGCAACAAAAAAACATATCCTCCCACAATATTTGCTCCAATGTGAGTCACTGATGTGTCATTATACCCTGGTACGTGATGTAACCCTAATTCCTTTCATCTGCAAAGCTGGATATGAAATCACTGGCCTTTTGTTCTAGCCAATGTGCTCGGTCACGGCTCTGGCTTGTCTGTATGGGTATTCACAGTGTGGGTCTGAGTGAGGGGCCATTGAAAGGGAAGAACACTTAAAAAAGTCAATACTTTTTAGCAGTTTCAGCAAAGGCAAAGTAGAATTCCTCACATGACTAACTTTGCAATCGATAAACTCATAAATCTTTCAAATAAAAGTGAAATTCAATACAAACTCTTGGGTAGGCTGCGTCTTTTCCTACCTACAAGGAAAACTTAACACACATACTGTATTTCTGACACATACCGACTGACACCCACCCGTGCATGTTCCCCTCACTTGCTCTGTTGATCTCCTTTGAATGGTTAAACCAATTCCTCCACTCTCTTCACCCCCCTCCACCCTTAAATTTGGATCCAAACAGGGGCTAAACTCTCTCAGCAGCTCCTCCATCCACTTCAAACAAGGCCTGTTTTCTTAGAGCTGTCGGTGGGAAAAGCCAGCGCCAGCAATGGAGGGTCTCCAAGGGACTTGTATGAGAGGCATACAAGAGAACAAGGGATGGGAGACTCAGATTGGAAAGAGAAGGATTGGGAGGGAAAAGGAGTGAGGAGATATACCCCCTGTGCATGACAATGAGGAGACCATTCAATTAGCATCGCTTTATGGCCCCTGATGTTGATTACCTCAGACAGGCCAGCAAGTCCCATCCTTTTCCTGATTAAAACCAAGAGCACGGCAACAAGACACTTGGAGGGATTGGTCAGACAGTGGAGGCTTTCTAATTTCGGTTTCATAAGCAAGGAGAAACAAGGTCAACGTATCGTTGGAAACAAAGCCCACCTATGTGTGTGAGTGTCTCTCCCACCACCAGGTAATTGGATGCAAATGGGACACAAGCTGGGAAAAGTACTCACTAGGTGTTTTTTTTTTTTTTTTTAAATGGGCTCAGTATGTATGTCTCGCATGACTCAAATCTGCCAAAGAAAGTGGCGCTCGACACGTGATTAATTACACTCAGAAATGTCATTACCCCCTACAGGGTAATCAGGCCGGCCTCCAGAGGAGTTCTGTGCTGATTGCCAAATGTGTCAACAGTGACAGCCTTTGATGAGGGTCCGGTTATGCGTGCGCCATGGCCAATGATTCTCAATTTAGATAGCAGACACGGATTGACGCTCTGTGAATCATTGAAGCAACAGTCATCTTATTTATCCTTTAAATTGATCTTTTAGTGTATACAGTTACTACTGTGCACAGTCTTTCCCACCATAGCAGGTGTGCCATTTCTCCTGTGCTTGAACAGTGATGGGATAATTGGTCCCACCGTACTTTATTCTGCAGGAAAAACAATGTCAGAGGCCATAAAAGCGGTAGATGTGTGATCGTTAGAAAAGCAGGAGCCCTGTTGTCTAGTTCGGAGTTTTGTGGCATCAGTTAGGCGGCATCCAACGGCAGCAGGTAAATCAGGAAGACACGCATGCACCCAAATGTCTTGCGTGTGCCTAAAAATATTCAGTATTTGTTTGAGTTCTCACTGGCTTTCATGTTCGTCCCACCCCGTTTTAATGGCATAACTCAAGATGACACTGTCATCAAATTGCATGCAGCATAATTGCGGGCACAGGAAAATAAACACTGACATTATTGCCTCAAAGGCCACTTGCAGCGAAGTCTGTGTCTGGTCTGCCTGCTAAAAAGAACTGTGACAGACGGTTTTGACATCCAATATGGGGGATGAGGTGGGAAGAAGTGGGCGGGTGGGGAAGCGAGGAGCAGAGTGAGGATGCAGAAAGAGTGTGTGGCGTTTGTAATCACAAATTTACCAGTGCGGCCGCCTGCATGTCGGTGATGTTTGTTGCTTATTTAATAATTCATCCTAAAGCCACTGACCCACTCAATTAAATCCCCCACGATTCCGTCTTACATTAGCTCTTTTCTCCAAGAATGTAGAGTGGAGAAGACAAATAAATATTGCTATTTCAATATTCAAACAGTTGCGGGGAGGCATAAACAAGTGGGGGGGAATTGGTAAATATGATTGCTTCGGTAATTAAAGAAAGAAGGCTAGAAAGGAGTGGAAGAAAGGGGAATGGATGGGAGGATGTGTTAGTCATATCTGAAACGAGTTTGCGACACGATTACAGAGAAAGAAAATAGAAGCGGATTAGAGGGGGCCGAGAGGGGAGGAGGAGGAGAAATGGGAGAAGGAGTAGGAGGAAGCAGGAATTGGATGAGGTCTCGGAGGCCCCGAGGTGTAGACTTAGACCGCCATGACCTCACCGCTGAAGCCCAGCTGAGGGGTGTGTGTGTGTGTTTATTTGTGTATATGCATTTCTGTGCGTGTACTAAAGAATGCGTGGATGTGTGCAAAACAAAGTGCGATGAGAGGGAATTAAGGTGAGATATAAAGCAAATACGCGGTGAATGATTGTTGGCAGATTTGTCTACTCTATACACTGTAGTACAGTACATAGAGCTGCTGTTTGTGTGTATCAGTAAAGGTTTGATTGAGTGTGACACAGTTTTCAGTGGAGGATTTTCTTTTTTAGAATGAGGATACATCCCCAATGAATCCCTCGCGGCCTTCGCTGCCACAGCTTTGATGGGGCCATATGCCTGCGCTTGTGTGTGTGTGGTGCGCGATTGCATGCGCATTTTGTGTGTGTTCATACACATTGTGTACTGCGTGTCTGCGGGCGCATGATGGTTCACCGCTCCTCTGAACCCCATTCAGTGAAAAGCGCGATGGAAAGTGAACATGGGTTTGACGTTGCGCCGAGGTGGAGGGAGGTGGGAGAGATGTGTTTTGCGGGGCGTCGTGGGGTCGGGGAGTGCCTGTTTCTGTGTGACGCTGACAACTGTGCAATGACGACAGAATGGGGAGGAGAGGATGAGGAGCCAGCGAGCAAGCGCGCGCGGCTAGAACAAAGTGCCCCGGCCCTGTGTGTTGATGTGGTGGAAATTGCATCTTCAAGGAAACATTCTTGATGAGATTGTGGGATCAATAGACGACGGGCTGCCAGGCTACCTGAGCCAAGGCGAAGGAGGCCGAGGCTGGGCCTGAATGAGAATGGGGGGGTTGCAGACCAAGGCTCCGTAACCTTCCTGTGATGGTCTAATACATTATGTCACCTCCGTCAACAGAGGGGCTGAGCCACAGAAGGGGGGGAAGGGGCCTATCAACAGAAAAGGCTGTTAAGGTCTCTGGGATCCAGAAGAAAATTGAACAGATTCAATTCCACCAAAGCAATCCTTGGATTGGCTGAGAGGCTGTAAATGGGCCATGGTGCTCAATGAGCCTGGCATGCATGGAGCAAATGTAAGTGATGTCACCGCTCAAACATCCTGTCTCATTTACATTAATGATATACATTAATGGGCTGGGAATAGGATCAGGAACACGCATTCACACGTTTATGGATGCGCACACACACACACACACACACACACACACACACACACACACACACACACACACACACACACACACATTCACAGCATGCAAAGTGGGTTGATGGACAGTCAAGATTTGACTTTACTATACGATGTACTTTAAAACATAGTTAATACGCGCACACTGTTTCTCCCTCCCTCCGTCTGTCTGTCTCTCTCAAACAGCCGTACAAAAACACACAGCATCCCGTCTCCACAAGTGCCTGATTGCACACTCATTCATAAGGGCTCTATCAGACAAACACACACACATGCACACACACACACGCACGCACGCACGCACACACACATACAAAACACTCATCCAAGTCAAGCAATGCGGCAGAGTTTTTTTTTCCCCCTCCAATACAAGGCTGTTTCTATGGCAACAAGCTCCAGTTTCTGCCACTGAAAAGTGGAAACTTACAGGAAGTATGAGCGGCCTCCAGGGGGCGAGCAGGGGGATGGTTTGGGGAGGTGGAGTTAAAGAGTTGGGGTTCCAGAGGGTGGGGGCAGGTTTCAGGAAGTGAGATGCTAGTTTATTGTACAGTCTCAATAGTGACCAATTATTCTCTCTTCCTTTCCTTCAAGCCTTAAATTACACCTCTCTCTATCCGCTCCTCATTCAGATACACCGGTGTGTTTAAATGCCTCAAGGACGCCTGATTGACATCAAAGCAACTGCTGCCAAAATGTATTGCCATGCAAATGAGGGGTGGGCTTTATGGCTCAGCCGCAAGGCCTGACATGTAGGTCAAGGGTGCTTGGAGATAGACAGCTTGCTCATTTCTTGTTTTCCCATCTCTCGCTCCCATTGCAATTCCTTGAAGTCCTTTCCCCTCCTGTCTTTGGGTTTATATAATTATTCTGCTCACTTTTTAGCTGGTTTCATGGAATATTTATCAATGTCTCACCTGCAGTGCAATCTTGACAGCAGAGTGACCAAGGCTGTGTTACTGTTTGTGAATCCTCTAGTCCTGAATTATAACCCAGAGCATGGGAAAACACATTACAAATGCAGCACCATGCAGCTGCAGCTTGATTATCTGCTGGAAATATTTATATTTCATTCAATATGAGTTTCTGTGTTGTGGAGAATGTGCCTGAAGGGGATAGGCTGATAGCTCGGCAGTTGTACTGGCGAAACAAACTGGAGGCCATTTTCACACCTAAGTCTTGCTTGACTTGCAATATTAATGTCTCTCATCGCCATCCTCTCCTCTCCCTTCACCTCACTTCCCCTCTGGAGAGATTTGCAATGTGACTGCGACAAACATCTGAGCTTTCCCTTTTCTATCGTCTCGTTGCTCTTGGTTGCTTTTGCTTACACTCGCAGTGTCTCTCTCTTTCACCTTCCTATTTTTTTGTTCCTGTTTCTCGCTCATTGCCGTCCTCTTACCCTCGCTTCTAAAAGCAATGGCTTTCTTTCTCCAGCTACACTTCAAAATGATTGTGATTGACATATCCAAGAGCAATCCCACAGCACATATGACTTTTAAAAATGAAGTTTTGTACATTAAAGCCAGACATACACACGTTTGTAGACATTTCATTCAAAGCATTTCTCCTCCACTTGATCCCGATGGATTTACAGGTTTGCACACTTATCTGCCAGCTCACAAGGTGAAGTGTAGAATGTGTAGGTGTGAGCCGGTAGTATTTGTGAAGGTTGAACTCAAACGTTGTACAAAGGTAGCCGTTTGGGATGCTTGATAATGCTGCTCGCTGACAGTTCACGTAAGCATTGCAGATTGCGAAAGGACTGCTGAGGCATGTGGCCAGGGTTATGGAGGGAAAGAAGCTTTTTTCATCATTATACCTCAATCTTCATCACACAGTACGCTCTGCTACAGCACTCCAATTCCTTGGCCCTTCTGGGAAAAAGTCAAAATCTCAAAGCGGTGCTGTGCTATTTAGAGCGAGGAAAGATTGCAATGAGTTGGACTTGGACGTGTCATTTTTGCAACTACATAATGCGCTTCCGCTGTCTGAGCCACCTGAATGGAAAGAGACGTATTTCTCTCAGTGCTTCAGTATTCAGAGTTAGCTGAAATCTGGCTGGCCTAGCTTTAAAATTATTCGATAGAGTCCAAAACTTTGAAGATGCCTCTGACTAGCTTCTGGAAATGAGTTTTTCTTATTTCTTCCACAACTGCATTGGTCTCTGAATCCTCCCATGAGTCAGTCTGTCTCTCTCTCTCTCACTGTGTTGTGGCTTGTTCCCCTCCCAATGTTTCATCAGCACGCCCCCTCTACTTCTCTCGCTCTCTCATGCGCCATGTCTCCCTTGTTTACCTTTGTTCTCCCTCGATTGGACCTTAGACCAGCCCAATTCTTCTACCCCTTAGTACCCTGTCCGGCCTTCATCCTTTCCACAGGCTTGAACAAATCTGATGATCAATTCTCTCTCTTGTTTGTAGCACACACTCACACACACACACACACACACACACACACACACACACACACACACACACACACACACACACACACACCAAACTGCCCCAGAGTGCAGAAATAGGCCCAGCCTAGTTGCCTGCCAACCAATTACCACAGCACATAACCTGCCACCTGTCCCCATCCTCAACCTGTGTTCCGCTGCGCCTCAATTTATTTCCATCCACTTCCTTCCTCCGTTACTTTCCTCACTCAGAAGAGTCTGCTTTCATCACTTTTAATTACCCACTGTACCCAAGTTATCCCTCCTACAGGGCGAGGACCCTCTGTTGTCTTACACCTCTAACAACTCCATCAATCCTCCAGCAGCGTACCCTATACCTAGCTATTTTCATCTTCTTTTCTTAATCCAATTGTTTCTTAATATTTTTCATCTCTTTCCTCTGCTTCCAGTCCAACAAAAGTCCCAGCTGAGCACGCTTCCTGGTCTTCTAGATGTTTCCCACTCAGCTCTAATTAAAGGCTCTCTGATATGAACACCCTTTTTCTCCGACTCTGTCCGCATCCTTGAGCGTGTAGCAGCCATGTGGTGATCTAATAATTAAATACGTATCTGTTACATAATGACTGCCTACTGCTTGCTCACGGGTATCTCTGTCATTTAGTCTTATGTTTTCTAATGTTGTAGAACACTGGCGCAATATTTCCCGGATCAGCTAAAAGACTTAAGTTTCAATTTTCTTAATCCAACTGTTGCACACTGAGCCAAGCTTGTGTTTTCCTTTTTGAACGTATGGGTTGAGGAGCTGGGTGGTTTGGAAAACTCTGGGCTGTTTGTTTTTCTGCAGGTTTGTCTCGACGGACCCAATCAATCCGGGGTTTTCCTCCTCCTAGTCTTCCCCTCCACTGCACCACTACATTATATAAGATATATTTTAGTATGGGGCCGCAGCTGTTTGTCTTGCTTCTCCACTGGACCCAACTGAAGCTGCAGTGGCTGAAACTTTCAGCTGGGTGCCTCCAGTCCTTTGCCGGGTTTATTGCCTAATTTGTTTGGCCTAGTGTATTTGGGTTGGATGTCTGGCACTGTGAGCCAAAAGGTCAGTGGTTAACAGCTCCCAAGAACTATCCCGCTGCCTCCTGAGGTACACATTTTTCAGTTGAAAGGTGTATTAAAAGCTTGAGGAGACCCATGGGCTTCGAGTTTAAGGCTGTGTCAAGCAGTTGGAGTTGTTTACCATTGAGCAAGCATTCAGGAGAGCAGGCCGGTTTCACACTGGTGTACGCGAGGATGGCACAGACTCCAATGAGAAGTCCAACAGGAAGACGGAGCAGGCAGAACTGGTGCTGTGTTTCCAGTCATTATCAGTGTTGGGCAACTTTCTTTCAAATCGTGCTACATTACATATTACTTGTTAATTTCATTTGAAAGTAAAAGGTTACTTTACAATATTTCTGACTGGTGTGGTGTAAAGTTTTACATTACTTTTGCATTACTTTCGCCAACATAACCACAGGAGTATGACGAGGCACCATAAAGAGGAAGAGGGTAATGTCGTTTCAAGCTCAAGTGTATCTCAGATCATTACAAATCCAGTGGTGGGAAATATTGTTTAGCCTAAGGGCGTGTGTCCATAAAAAGTTTGTCTCAGGCAGAAAATAACTTGCAAGGGGCTGGGGAACGCTTCAGTGCTGCGTGTGGGTGTTGTTCCAATATATTGACAACATCTCACTGAACTTAACCGCTTTGTATAATGCACTAGCACCGCGCCTTTTGCTTTTTATAATCTATTTGGGCTACTATCTATTTGCCCAACATAATGTTTTTCAGCGTAAGCACCAACCGAAGGACGCTCGTATGCCCTCATTTTTGGTTCGGATGAGCTCGTCACCGCTCAATCTGACAGCCGTAGAGCAAGGAGGAGGACGTGGGGGCATAACACGATCCGCTGGAGACGACAACAGGGTGAATAGCATCGCCTCGTCCAAGAGCTACTGTTAAATGGAGCCTGGTTTCAGGTTCATCCATGCATTCAGATGGAGAGGTTACCACTTTGTATCAAAATTGCTTCTCGCTTATAGTGTGTGTTTTTTTTTCTGGTGACGGCAAGTGAAAAAAAAAATAAACACACAAAAAACACCTTATGGGTGGTAATGCTTTACTTGAAATAGTAAAAAGAAATACGAAAATCCTATTAGTGACAAAAGTAACGTTATACCCCCAACACTGGTCATTATAATCCTGTTTGAGATGGAAACTCTCAAACCCTTTTGACAAACCTTTGTTCAGAATAAAAAAACAGCCATGTTGAACGGGGGTTAGCTTTTCTTCAAATGTATCAGGTTGTGTTAAAAGAACTTCACTTATTTGTCCCATTCATCCATAGTGTTGTTGACTTCTTATTATCTATCTGAGCTGCTCGTATCCGTCTCTTCCCCTCAATTTGCCGCTTTACATCCACAAGGCCTCGGCTTCAAAGTCCTTGTGATTATGTCGGTCTGCCTCCCTGTGTTCAGAAGTTCCTTTTGAAGTAAAATTTCAGACTGGAGCATTTCACGACCAACCTTTTTTCCGTCTGTTTCCTTGACTTTCTATTGATTTCCATCTGCTCTGGTTCGGTGGAGAAGGAGAAGAAAAAGAGAAAATGAAGAATGACGGGGAAGGAGGGTGGTGGATCGATGTCCGCTTGACCTCCCATGGGGGGATGGGTCGGATGCGTTTTGGATGAAAGTTATTAACCATTTCTGGTTTTCTAGCCTGAGCGTAAGGAACAAAATAACGGTAATGTTTTGATTTGTTATTTTAATTCCAAAAGCTACCTTAATCAATTTGTGAGCTCACGGCCAAATTCGGAAATGATAAAGGCAAATATCCGTATCCAAAGAAGGCACTGGAGATGTTCTGCACTTCATTACTAAATCTTCCCCTGCAGCTATTTCTCTACGTTAGACTGGTGTCACATACCTGACAAATTTAACAGAAATATAGAGCATTCTGTGTTGTTTTCCTCTGCCAATACAGTAAGAAAGTGATGTGGAGACCCAAAGACATACAAATCACAATCACAGAGGTTTTCCCCTGACATGCCGTTCATGCCCATGTAATCAGGAAAGCCACTCATTAATTATGGTAGTGTAGTAGACCTCAAAACCTCAATCCACAAATGGCACAGCTGCATCCAGCAGTCTCCTCTGTGTACTCTGTATCTGCACGCTGTATTCCTAGAGTGACTCCATACAGCACTCCCTCACCAGTCGTCCTCCATGGCTTTGGCCAAGCGTGCAAATGGCAAATGGACAGCGGGCAGCCCTGTCAGCCAATGTCTTATTCATGAGCAGGGGTCGGCGCATTGCCCCTCGTCACACACCATGTCAGAAACACACTCTGCCCTGTGCACCGGAGCCTCTTACCACACTCCCCCTCCAAACCTCTTCCACAACCCTCTAAAACCCCCGTGACATTTTCACTTTCTGTGCCACTGCGCTTCTATCCTGCCTAGCAAGAAAGGTGATAATAGTAATAGCTAGCCATAACGGCAGGAAACACTCAGCTGAAATGTAATCCAATGCAACATCCAGCTTGCAGCGAGTCACCGCTCCTCTTTAAGTCACACAGATGCTGCGTCAATGTAATAATGCGATTACTGGTGGCGATTACTTATATTGCAGCGCATCAGTGAGAAGAATGCAATGTTGTGGTCAGGCTCCAGGCCAACATGCGGCCTGCCCGTCCCACCTACTCATAAAGAGCAGAGAGTGGAGCGAAGCAAGGGGGAGTTGAGGGGTTTAGATGATTACATGGCTCTATGGTTTCATGAAGGTGGGTCCAGCCACTATGACATCAGCCGTCTGACATTCAGGATGAAATGTCTACTGTGCAGCACTGGCACTGCTAAGCCAGTCAAGTCAATAAAGTAATAAAGTCGCATTGAGCAATGGGCTCAGCCTAAAGGTCGGGGCATTTTTGGTTGCCAAGTGAAGGTGTTGGTTGTACAGAAGGTGGCGGCATTATCAACAGTAATGTCAGAGACCCAAAACGGACTACAACACTAATTGGATTCATTTTCAGAGCAGAAATATACTTCCACAGATCTGTCTCACACTGACCTGTTGTTAAAGCAACAATAATGATAACAGGTTTCCCCTTGAAGTTATCCTCAGATGAGAAGTTCACCTTTAAAGCGGCTTCATGTTTTTTTTAAGATCCGGCAGCTTCATTGAGGGCCAACTGATCAATTCAATTTTAACAAGTGATGGGCTTTCTTCCTGGTTTTAACATCCAATCCATCATGGCCATGGGGCTCCCTTTTTCACCTTCTACTCTGGTCTATCCATCTCTTCCGCTTAACCGGTTTGGGGAAGGGGTTATTATCTCGATTGAAATTTAATTAAAAGCCCTTTAACGTTTTCCCTTACTCCTTCACCGCCAACTTTCCCCTCTGGATGGGGGGCGTCTGCCTTTGGTGGCCGAGAAACCACTCAACACTCCCTGGAACACAGATTATTTTTTGCAGCTTCTTTTATTGCACCTATAGATCAGCGCAATTAAAGTCCAAAAAGGGGTTCATAAAATGCCTTTTCCCCCCTGCCATAGTAAACAACCACTCTGGGGGTCTAAATGGAGATGTATTGCCCCATCAACTATTCACGATTATCTATCCTGTTGCTACCCCACCTTAGGTTCAAAGTTCAAAAGTCCACGGAAGCCAAAATCAACTCTAATTGATTCACTTATCTCACCGAGTCATACAGCTCTCACCCTTCTCGCTTTGACTCTGGAGATCATATCTTGAGCCATGTCCCTATGCTGCCTGCATGGCTTCAGTAACATGCAGTGGCAAGGGTCAGAATTTAGATCAACACTGGGGTTCCTGCGAGGATCCCTTTCTCTCAATTAGCCTCCTCCTGAGTCTCTCGGGCCCTCAGGGGCTCTGGATTTAAATTCGTAATTGAATAGATGATTCCCATTTGGCTGGCTCACGCCATGTCAGCTCCCCAGGTGGAAGGTACAACGTGTGGTTAAAGGGGACTGAGAGACACATACAACAAACACAATATTGTGTGTTTGTGTGCTGATGTGTGTCAGTGTGCTCGTGTGTGTGTGTGTGTGTGTGTGTGTGTGTGTGTGTGTGTGTGTGTGAGGTCATCTTCCGGCTGTGCTGCTGCTCCTTAATGGCCCGTGCAGTGCCTGGGAGCTGGGGGTGTCACAGCGTCGTGACTAACAGCTTGGGCAGATTGGCTGCCGCCAAAGCCCCGGCCCCAGTCAAGCCCCCATGCACGTACACACACACACACACACACACACACACACACACACACACACACACACACACACACACCATGATGTCTCCTGCTGCTTAGATTCCTCTAAATGGGTTTATGTTGCTGTGGATGGCTGCCTTAAGACATTATTATGAATGTATGTGTCTGCAGGGTAGAGATGAGTGTGCGAGTGCAGCAAACATATATGTGTCAAGTGTATCTCTATACGAAACGGTGAGATTGATTGTGCAGCTGGGAAATACCGCGGCAGCAAAAAAACATGTATGTGTTTGGCAAAGGAAAATGCTAAACTAGGGCTGTATTAACCTGCAGGGGGGCCCCAGGACAGAAATTAGGTATTCAGCCCCCGTTATGACCTTCCATTAAGTATGCATCCTGTTTCCTTTAAATATCCATCAGGTACAGTGTACATAGCAGAATAGAGATGCTAAACCCCAGTACTATGCTCGGGTAGAATAATACTGCCTCAGGTTTGTTTTGTGTCAGTTAGTTTGTAATTTGACACAAAAACAAATATTTACGTGTAGTTCTGGCTAGGGTTTAACATTCTCTGATATTAGCGCTGTTGTGATACCTTAGTGATGTTTTTATAATGTATACTATAACAAGTACTTTTGCTTAAGTACAAGTAGCAATGCCAAAGTGTAGAAATACTCCAGTACAAGTAGCTGCATTCTAGATGTTACTGTATTTAAAGTACAAAAGTAAAACACTTAAAGAACTAGAGGGGGCCATTTCAGATTAATGTGTTGTCTTATATCATTTTATTAAAATCATTGATGCATTATTGATGGGCATCACTTTAATTTTGCAGGTGGGTAAATTATAATTACTTTATATACACTGCATGGTATCTTGTGAATTTATCCACGGGGATCAATAAAGGCTTATCTTATCTTAACCTATAACAATACATAATGTATTTGTTGATTATACTTTGTTTTATTGATCTGAATCTGCAAAGTAACAAGTAATTAACGCTCTGAAATAAATGTAGTGGAGCAAAAAGCACAATATTTGCCTCTGAGTTGTAGCGTCAAGGAATATTTTAATATGGACACATTACGGTCGGTATACAACAACTATGGGGGACCAACAGGCTTAGATAGAATACACTAGATCTTGAGATATGGCAGTTCTACAGCTCCTTTAAAAAAGGTACAGCGACCAGACATCCTGACTAGTCCGGGATTCTCTGTGAAACATGCTCACTACTAAATTGTCCTGGTTTTCAACAGGATTAAAATACAAATGAGAATATACTATTTAGTGCTTGTTTTCAGGGCTTAGCTAGACATTCATGTTCATGTTCTGTCACACTTATTATTGTCCACATATTAAAACATCACACGCATGAATTGAACACAAATTCTGCATATTCACAATCAACTTTATATGCGATTTATCCACCAAGGAGTTGCCACACAACAAACCTGAGGCCTTCAGTGTCTGGGACCCCAGGGCACTTGCCCATGTTGCCTGGTTGGTAATCCAGACAAATACAGGGAACAACAGGTGTGTGTGTGTGTGTGTGTGTGTGTGTGTGTGTGTGTGTGTGTGTGTGTGTGTGTGTGTGTGGGTGTGTGGGTGTGTGGGTGTGTATTTATGTTGGTTTGCACAGAGTATGTGCGTCTGTACTCATACTGGGCAGGTGAAGGATGAGCACTGCAGTGCTTTGGTGCAAGAGCTTGTGGTTAGAAATCACAGGGGGCCACAAGGGACTTGATTCACCCTGTGCCCATATAGATGCTCACCCTCCTTCACAACACACACACACACACACACACACACACACACACACACACACACACACACACACACACACACACACACACACACACACACCTTGAGGATATAAGAAAAGAGAGAGAGGTGAAGGGAAGAGAGAACCCTCACATCCTTTTAACTGGGTCTCATAAATCAGAGACAGCAGCATGGCAGGATTATGTTGTCAAGTAAAAAAAATGTGATATGTGTGTGTGTGTGTGTGTGTGTGTGTGTGTGTGTGTGTGTGTGTGTGTGTGTGTGTGTGTCCAAAGTGCTGCTGCCTATGGTAGGACAGGTGGCGAGGCATTGACACAGCATTGTTCAGTTGCTGTTTGTTGAAAAAGGGATACATAAAGCCACCTCACAAGACGGAGACAGCTGAACGACTTGAAAAGGCTCATCTAAAAAACTGAACAGGTGGATGAGAAGCTGAAACAGAGACGTAGAGGTTTCACAGCGAGAGAGAGGATGGCACAGAGTGTGTTTGTGTATGTATGAGAAAGGAAAAAAGAATTAGGATGGTTCAGTAGATTCATCAAGAGAGAGAATGAAGAAAAATGCTTGAAAAATGCTTCTTGATAGCATGGGGGAACTGAAGTGGGAGTATATTGAGAGGCGGAGGAGAAAAGATGGAACGAATGAGAGAGAGAGATGGAGGGGAGAGAGTCCATCATAGATCTGTGGTTGCAGGCTTCAATCAATTATTAACGCCATGCAGATTAGCAGCCGAGCCGACAAACGATGCAATGATGGCTGTCAGTTTCCCCCGCACCGCCGCCTACCTCAGGGAATGATGGAGAATGAGAAAACGACAGAGGGAGAAGCAGAGAGGGGAAGAGCAATGATGAGAGATGAATTGAGAGAAAAAAAAGTTGGAGCAAACTTGTTTTGTGGTTTGTTTATTCCTCTGGGAGGGAGATAGACGGAGGTCCACGGTCTGTATGAGCAAGTGAGGAGTGTTAGTATGGGCAAGAGAGGTCTCATGATTGGATGAAGCAGTAGTTAAGTTCAGTATAGATTTGGGCGATATGAAGACATATCCTGAGGCGATATGAGAACTGGTTAGAGATGCTATTTTAGTTTTTTTTTAACCATGGTAGCTTTTTCTTTAAAACTACTGCTTGTCTATTTGGAGTTCCTTAGACTGACTGACAGATCGTAGCATAGCATCGTAACATAGCATTGTGGCGTAGCATCGTAGCATAGCATTGTAGCATAGGCCAGGGTTCAATAATTGTTCCTTTATTTTCAGCCTGGTTTTGTTGATTTCGAGCTAGTCATTGTTAAACGTTGTGATACTTGAGAGGTTGCCAGGAGATATGTTTCTAAACGTTTCAACGTAAAAAGCTCTGGAGCTAACATTAGCAGAGTACGTTAGCACATCATTAACTATCTATGCTAAGCTGCTGAATGCATACGCATGCTGCTTTTGCATTTGAATGATTGTAAGAGTGAATAAAGACCTACTGCGCTTTACAGGAACAGTGTTGTTCCCTAATTTCTTTGTCTTCTGTCTCGACAAAATGATAATATGGTGGTGCACTTTTATCCTGTGATCTCTAGGCTTCGCCTTCTATCTTTATCTTTTTAACCAGATTTTACTGCTGAGTGAGTTTGACAAATGCATATTGTTGCCCTTTCTGTCTGCTTCTCTCTGAAGCTGCTTTTCTGTTATTCAAAAGAAAATACATATTTATTCGGTGAGTGCAGTTAGTGACTGGTGTGCTCCATTGTTAGGGGACAAGGGGACATTGTGATGGGCATTTCCCTCTATCTTTCTGACATTTTATAGACTCAACTATGTATCTATTGACTGAAAAAAAGATTAATTGAAAAGTAAAATAATTAT
The DNA here is from genome assembly GCA_038501785.1 of Myoxocephalus aenaeus. NCBI lineage: Eukaryota > Metazoa > Chordata > Actinopteri > Perciformes > Cottidae > Myoxocephalus > Myoxocephalus aenaeus. The sequence continues at coordinate 5,863,273 of JBAMJR010000020.1, read as the reverse complement.
TTGAATTTGATTGCTGTCATTTAGCGAAACACAGACCTTGCCTTTCCTTATGACTTTTATTGTGTAGATCATACACTATTTGTTCTCATTTCCTGACTTCTGACTCTTGTTTTCAAAAGGGCTATTTAAATACATTTTGTTAGCTAGTTTATAATCTTAAACTTAAACAGGTTCAGATTATGTACTATATCACATAATATATTAATACCATGATAAAACATAACTTATTCTGTGACCAAATAGATTATATTCACATCGCCCATGCTCAGTTTGTTAAGGTAATTGGTGATTAAAAGTGAGCAGCACAAGAAATGCTGTGCCTTATTAAAGTAAGTGCAAAAACATGTGAGACATTATTAAATTAATATTTATAATTAAAAAAAAAGTAATGTATTTTTACATAACATGTAACACAGCCATTACACCTCCAAAAAAGCTGTGAGATTTTTAAGTTGAAGTGCTACAATCTTCATCAATCATGTAACACCAGAGGGAACATTTAGAACTTCAAGTCTACCTCAATACTCTGTGTTTAGTCCCTGAAAGTCCAGCATTTTTTTCCCATGTGCTTTGTCTAAAATGTCAAGAGTACAAAAGCACAGCAAGGTGATGCTGCCCGCTTTCCCAAAAAGTTTCAGTTGACAGAGGACTTGAACTTCTGACCTCTGCATGGGAGAACAGCTTTAACCTGGGGCACCGAAAGCAACCATCATTGTCAAGGGAGATGATGATGATGACTAGTCGGTTTGTTTGCAGAGTGGAGAGAGACAGGAGAAAAGAGAGGGTGAGAGAGAGAAGAGGGGAGGAAACGTTGGGGGGGAAGGATTGTTTGTCCCTAAAATGCATCATAGTAGAACTCTCAAGTGCACCACAGCTGGGACACCCTTGAGTTAGCACAATTAACCTATGCACCCATTGGTGCTATACATAGCTCCCTATAGAGGTTACCATATAATAGTACAGAGCGGTACCTTTTGAGCTTGTTAAATCTTCCAGAATTCATAAATCATTCAGTGTTACCTCAGGATGCGCTGACCATAGAGGGACGCCCACACACGATACACTAAGTGGGCACAATCTACTCTCTGATGTCCTTGTGTACAGTACTCTCAGTATGATGTTAGAGCTGAGGGTTGGGCTCAGGTACATGCTCGCCTGGCGTTCACAGCTATCAGGGCAGCAGCAGGCTGCAGGGGATGCGTCCTGAAGGATCATTTAGGTTCATGGAGCCGATTATATTTAGTTTGTTTTACCCTCTTTTGGTATTAACATTATATTCAACTCAAGTTAAGCAGTGAAATTTCTTAATCTAGAAATGGCAAACTGAGCTCACCCAAAATGTACATTTGGGCACAATTACTTGTACCTCCAAATAATGGTTAAGATCTGAAGTGACTCCCAATATTTTTACATTTTCATCCCTTAAAATAAAGCAATGTCGACTTGCAGACGTTGTTTCAATTGTGTATAATAATATAATATATAGTACTTTTTAGAGGAACGTGTATATCAACACAGGTGTGTGTGTGTGTGTGTGTGTGTACACACGTATGTATGGTATGTTATGTGTTAATATGTTTGTAGTTGTCAGCAATAACCTTGATAAGAGAAATATTATAGTGGATAGAAATCATCGTACCACAACAATGGGATTCAAGCTGCAATAGAGAGGAATAATGCGATTTTCATGGAGACCTTGGAGTTTCTTTTTACTGACGAGGTAATTGTTCCAAACTCCACTCCCTCCGTCATTTTACAGTTTATCAACTTCCATTACATCACTGATGCCTTCACCCACTCCGATGCTTTTTAAGACTTTCAAAGACCAAGGCCAGAATGAAATAAGCATTGAATGCAGCAAGTTGTGTGAGTGGGATAAAAAAAGAAGGAAAGAGTGTGTTGCTGCTGCGTGGAAAGAAGCAAGGCTTCAGGGTGTTTTTTTTTGCCCAAAGGCTCCTTTGCGGGCAAACCGGCTACAAGCTTGCCAGAAAGAAACACGGTTTTACAATTAACCAGAGAGCCAGAAAGATGGGTGGTGGAGAAAAGGGCAAAACAAAAGTACATTAAAAGAGAGTAAGTGGTCTGTCTAGCTGAAGTACATATTTCAGTATCTCCATTCAACTGGGAGAAAGTGGGTTTTAGTTGTGGGCATACTGGATGCAGCAATGTGTTGGGTTCTATCATCCTTTTTAAAAAGAGGTAACGGCAGACGGTTTATCGCTGCAGCACTCTCTCTCTCTGCCTTTCCCTCTTTGTTAAGCCAGGGCCCTGCCACCAGCGGCCGCCTGCTGCACCATCTGTGTCTGCAAAGTGCCCAAAATTCATTAGTGGAGAGAGACAAGGGAGAATCCACCAGGAGGGTGACACAACGGGATACAGGGAGGACAGCAGACTTTTTAAGCTTTTTAATGAAACATCGCTCTCAAAAGAGTGTAGAGCAGAAACGAGAGGGAACGAGTCGGACTCAGACCATGAAAATTGAGTCGAGAAGGTTGAGGTGAACCGAGCAAACGAGAGAAGGAAGAGATGATCCAGAGCTAAAGAGAAGAAAAAAAAATGCGAGGAATGTAGTGAAGCAAATGGAGAAATGAGGCGAGAAATGAGAGGAAGTGACAACAGAGAGAGAGAAGCTTGTGGAGATGGGGAGCCGAAGAGGAGGAAGAGGAAGACTAACGGGGGGGCCTCTGTGTGGCAGCGAGAAGTTCTTTGTGCCTGTCAGACTAAAGATCAGGATTTGTGCGACACATCTGTACTAAATCTCTAACGACAATCTGTCTGTCTCTGTCTTCATCTGGGGAGCTGCGTCTTTCACTCTCTCCATATTTTTTTAAACTTATAACCATTATGCACATCTGCTTTCTTTCTCTCCTGCTTCTGTTTGGAATTACATATCTGCTATATTTGACATAATCTGCAGTGATGATCTGTGACAGGACGCCCAAGCGTTTAGTTTCTGCTGCCCATTCTAGAGGATACTATTTTCGCGCTTTCATTTCCATTATCTCAGTTCATATTTCTCATATTTTGATCACCTTTCCCTCTTTTCTGCACTTCCCCTTGCTCCATATCGTTCTCCGTCTTCCTCAGCATTCCCCGGGCTGCTCTTCCTCCTCCTCCTCATCTCTTACTGTCACCGTCTCAACTTCCCACCTTCCATCACCCCCTCCCCCAACCGGCTCTCACACCATCATCTATCCGCAGCACTGACTCATGATTCCTATGACGGCTGCGAGGTGACAGGGATCATGGAGCTTTGTGAAACTTGCATGGCCAGATAAGCTGCAGAATTAGAGAGTGGAGACGATCAGCTTTGGCGTTGCAGAGGAGAGGAGCGAGCAGGTGAGAAGATAAGAACACAGGGCGAGTAGAAGAGAGGAGGAAGAGGGTGAACGAAGACGGCAAAAGGAGAGAAAAGCGGTTGGGTTAGGTTGAGTAAAGTATGAGGAAGGAGCTGAGATGAGGGTATTTAAGGTTACTACGCCTGTCAAGCTCTCCGATGACGCTGGCAGATTTGTCAAAAAAAAGTATTTTTTATTCGGCCGTTGATTTCAGACAGAGGTAGACGAAAGCAAGCTTCTCAGTTCTGGCCAGCTACGTTGATTTTACTGGCTGAATCTTGTTGACATCTTGTTAACGGGTTCTTAACTGCACACTCCAACAGTGCAAAAAGACCAACCAACTGTACAATCAGATGGTTTTTATTCTAATAAAAGCCAGTTTGGCAGCTTAGCTTACATACTTTTGTTTGTATTTTACATTATGTATCTATATATGTTTTTGCGTTCAGAGTAACAAGAGAAAAAGGCTTTTAGGAGGAGAACTAGCCGACATGCTTGGCAGACGTAATGCTATATTGGGTAATGCTGGTCTGGAGTTGCTGAAGTGTAAACTCCAGCAATTGGATTGAACTCCCTAAAATCTGGGAAAGAGCCGGACCGAGCTGATGACGTTACGATAAAGTCTGTTCTTACTAAATCCCCGTGCACACTGCATCGAAATGTGGACACACAGTTCAATCAGGAGACACACGTCAGATGAAGAAAAGATATTTGTTTATTATTAACAGATGATATGTAACGATAAAGTTTCGAGTCTTTGGCGCTTGCACTCTACAGGGAGATTTGTAATCGAGGGGCTTCTGCCCTGAGCAGCAGCAAGATACATACATCCCCCGTGGAGTCAAGACACTGGTGGTGCTGATGAGTTGATGAAGCTGATGGATCTGCAAAGACTGGGCGGAGATGGGGAGGTGGAGGGGTGCGGAACAGCAGCATGAACCTACTGAAGGTAGAGACAATCATATTTAAGCAAGATGATAAGCTAACGATGTAATTGTTTCGTTGTGCTTATTGGATTGAGGAAACCAGCTGATCTAAACAGCTGATATCGTGATTGACAGCCCCGAAAAACGACGGCAAGGACATTTTGAGTGAGCATGCGTGAGGAGCGAATGGCACAAATAAACTACGAGCCTTAGCACACAAGAGTCTTCCTGACTGAACTCACGCTGGAGCTACATTTGCGAGGCTGCGATCGGATAAATGGTTTTGGGGGAGAGGTTTAGGTCTAACTGTATTATCAGTCCTCAGATTTATTGTGCATGCAAGCTCACAGCGTTGTATGCAAACATACACTGTGTACCCTATGGCAACAACATAGAGAATGACAGCCACGCTCACAATGTGAAAGAATTATGCAAACGATGACAGCTATCGAGAAGTAAGGAGAAGGCAGAGGGAGAAAAACATCTAATTTGATTCTGACAATGTGTCCAGCTCAGTGCGTATAGGATTCAAACCAAATAAAAATCCCCCTGATAAAAACAACTGCAGGAAGTAAAGAGTTAGAGGTCAGAATATGTTTAGAAAAAAACAAAACAATGAGCTGCCACTTAGTGTTCTCTCTTTTTTTATTGCTTCTTCTTCCCGTCAGCTTCTAATATCATCCTCCTCCTCAAGGAAAGTACATTTTTAATGCTGTTAATCAGGGTGCTATCTGTGGGGAAATCAGATTGGGTGGGGGCGTTAATAGACTATGAACCATGTTACAATATTATTCCCAGGAATATTTTAATCCATTGTTTCGTTTCTTTTATTATTATTATTATTATTATTATTATTATTATTATTATTATTATTATTATTATAAATTCATCAAGTAGAGCAGTATGTGTACTCTTTTGCCTCATCTTTTCTTCATGCGGACACATAGGGGATATACACACAAAAAAAGTTAAATGCCAATTTAACGTGCCAGAATTCAAATCCCCTTCCAGTAACATTGATAGCACCACTCGCCCAATATTTAGTAGACAATAATCAAAATGCAATATCACAATGTAGTGTCAACATAAAAATAGATAGAAAACAGCCTGCACTATAGTTTATTCTCATGTTGCAGCACTTTAGATATGTACAAATATATATTATATATTAAGGTAGTGCATGTAGTCTATTGGTGAAATAGTGTTAAACAGCAGTTTTGGTTTTAGTAGATTTAGTTTTTACTTCATCAGAGACAGTTTTTTTTTTTTTTTCAAGACTCACCAATATGCGCCAAGGCCAATCACATTTCAAAAGGGAGAAATTCTGTGTAGCCTTGACTAATATACCAATTTCTCAGCTGACAGTAGCCTCAATAGAATGAAATGCAGAGCAGGTTTTAAAAAAATAATTAAGTTTCAAGGGCATATTGTATTGTGAGCAATAATTTCTCAATCTAACATCTCACACTCTTGCTCCAACAGTAAAAATCCAGGAACCACACGAAATCTCTAGCTTTAATAAAAGTGGATGAGGCAGATTGCGGCAAAGTGGGTACACCAAAAAAAAAAGTCAATTGCATTACCACAAAATAACTCCTAGAACACATTGAACATCACAGATCGATGATACATTACATAACAGTGTAAAAGAATCCGAGAGCGGATTTCTTTTCCTTGAAAATATTCATCCAATCTTCTCCAGCATCTTCTCTTCGTTCAAAAAAGCTTTTGAATGTACGGAGTCAAGCACAACACTGTCTTGCTGAAGGTTAACTTGTGATTCAGGGGGTTTATTTCAATCTTTTAATGTAAGGAATAAACATCTGGATAATGTTGTGTGGGGTCATTTGCAGATGAAGTTGGTGCCGATGCAGTACGGTGTGAGTAAAGATAATGAGACGGATCGTAAAAAGGTTAGAAATTATGTACTAAAAAGCAATCTCATCACGACACATGCACTTGCTCACCTGCTGAATAGTAATAATGAATGACATGTAAATTAAGGAAGCCGTCTGATGGTCTTATCAGTGTGTTTCACACTACTTTACACTGAGGCTATATGACAAACTCTTTGCAACATTAGCATGCAGCTTTTTACACTTAAACTTTCTGTTCATTTTGAAGTATTTTAGGGAGAAATATTTCTTAGAGCACAGAAAAAGCTTTCACTTGAGCAAGATTCCTTGCCATACACATTCATATTTTCTCAGTCTTTGTCATTTGCAATACATCCTGGCAGCTGTGCTTGTTTTATTATTAATATTTCAATTTATGTCTCAGGAATATGGCTACGTCTTGAGGCCCGTTTCTTCCGTAGTGTATTATGTAAAGCATGGTTGGCTAAACCTGGAAGCTTCTATCAGTTTTTAAATGGCATGCGGTTACGTTTTAGGAATAAACTGCAATATGGCTTGAGCATATTTGTAATATAATGCACTGTATGTTAATTGCACTTCTTAATTTGAACACTCACTATCGTCATTGCCATTACTTACAACTACTTGACCATAATTGATTGCTAGTGGAGGAAAACATTTACCTCGGTGGATTGTGTAAACAAGAGAAAAGACAAAACGTTGGGAAAATATGTACTTTTTCACAGAAGTCAAGCGGATGAAAGAGTATAACGTTAGAAGACACCATGAAACTAAACATCAGTCCCACATTTCTTGCCGTGTAACTGGCTGAAAACTAGGCATTTACGATTGTATGGCCCACAATAAAAAAAAAAGCGTGGCTTCCTTTGCTGTAAAGTGGAAGACTTTCCAGGCGTTCTCAAGTGGGAATGTATGTAATGTGTATATAAAGTCTGCTTCTATATTTTGATGTGGGTATAATGCAAATGTATAAGGAAAGGCTGCAATCTTCACATGCCTGTGTTCGCAGCTCATTCTCACAGGAGGAAGAGGGGAGCCGGAGATCATTTTCAATGCTCCACATGAAGGAGCATTAATCCAACTCAAACAGCTCCGAGGAGACGGACCCCTAATAACTTATGATGACTTAGAAATGTGTTTATGTTTGTAACAGTGCACTGAAAGATTAATAACCCATACACAATATGAGTTATACAACCCTTTCTGCGAGAGAACACAAAAGGAAAACAGCGGAGAAACTGATGTGTAGCGATAAATGAAAAGCAAATTAGCCAGTGGCATTGTATTTAATTACACATTATTCCTATCACAGCTTTAGTAATGCCCCTGATTTCCTCAATGGCCTCAGGCTTTGGTAAAACAGCTTTATCAGTAAGATGAGCCAGCAGATTCATCAGTGGCTCAGTCCACCAGGGCTGACATAAACACACAGCTTAGCTTCGCCCCAAGTAGCTGGCTGCATGCATGTTTCCTGCTCAAACAGACAATGACACTTTAATTCACCTTTTAACTTTCTTCTCATCTCTGTTTTCTCGATTCTCAGTATTTCTTTTGTGCATGTCATACACAAGACAGCTCTCCGTTCTGCTCAGCAGCAACGCTCTAATGGGCTTTCTATCGATTTGCTTTTTAATACAACGGCCACTCTCCAAAGAAATGTCATCACCCTGGCTGAAAGAAGGGGTTGGAGGGTGAAAAGAGAGGGAGACTGGATTATATTTTTAACTCAACAAGATGAAGAAAGAGCAACCAGGGAGCATGTGAGCGAGACTATCACGCTGTCGAGGGAATGGGTCGGGGCTTACCTGCAATTGAGCAGTGACAGCACGCCGGTGGAGCCAAAAGCTAGCCGGGTTGTCATCTGCCCTCCATCTGGTGCGAAACGGGCATGCAGAGAGACAGAGAAAGGAGGCATGTTTGGAGGAGAGAGGGCACTGCTAGCGAACCAAGCTTTGTTCCACAAAAGGAACGACCCCCTCCAAACTCCCTCCGACTTACAGTCCAAGGCCCGAGCTTGGTGGTGGTGGTGGTTTGAATGTCTGCCACAAGCTCTCCAGCCCAGCTGTAGCCAAACATAACTGGCACGGCGTGCTATGTGTGCAGGAGCTAGCGGTGCCGAGTCACAGCAGTGGAGCAACAATGGCAAGAGCTGCCGCGATTCCGAATGCAAATGAAGCCCATCCACAGCTGTAAGGGCGGCTGTGGGCACAGCCAGGCGGAATCCAACTGCACACAAACAGGCGGAAGTATGCAAACACACACACACACACACAGATTCACAAAACGCACACAGAAAACCGTTTTACACAAGCTTGCAAATACACAGATGCACATTCATTCACCTTCTCGCACACACACACACACACACACACACACACACACACACACACACACACACAGATTCACAAAACGCACACAGAAAACCGTTTTACACAAGCTTGCAAATACACAGATGCACATTCATTCACCTTCTCGCACACACACACACACACACACACACACACACACACACACACACACACACACACACACACACACAAACGTCTCAGTGCACTGCACCATGCCTCCCCTCCTTTATTCCCCCCTTTTCTTCCATTCCGTCCCTCAGGAGTACCCTCCTAAGCAGGTGTTAGCGGATTTTAGCTCCCTCAGGTAATTCTGTTTTGTTCTTCGCAGCAAGTGCTGCTGCTGTGAATTATCCTGACAGCACCTGACTCCTGGGCTCTGGCCCTCACCTCCCCTCTTCTGCTCCCAACTTGGTTCCATCTCTTTGCCTGCACCCTGCTCCCCCATCCCCCCCTGCTTGGATCTCCTCCTTTCATCCTCACTCTCTCACCACCCCACCTGTGGTGCATGGTAGCGAGACCCCTGGACGAGCTGCCTAGTGGTGCTGAACAACGCAGCAGCCCACCCACACGCATAAGCAAACACATGCATGCTGAGATGGTCCTACACACAAACCCTTTAAAAATGTTCAATCGCACACACATGCCAAGACATAAACACACATGCTGAGATGTAACCCAGGTGCACTTGAAGCCTGCTACGTTCACCGTCGCTGTCTGCATTCATTGAGATCGAGTGTGTTGATATGAAAATGTTACTCTGCTCCCCTGAAGCCAAAATGTTGTTCCCTTTTGTTTTGCTGTTTGCAAAAAGGCACAGACAAAGAACAACTTATTTTAGATTGCTTATTACCACGGCGGCTTCAGACAGCGGCAAATTGCCCCTCATTCAGACATCACAATTAACTGGTCTCATTACTCTGTTTGAGTATGTTACATATTTTGCATATTTCCGCAGAAATATGTCATTATCAGCATGAAATTAATTGTTGTGTGTGTGTGTGGGGGGGGAGGGGGGAGGGGGGGGGGGGGGTGTTAATAAGCTAAGTCAGTGGTGGTAAAGGCTTATGCGTGCAAAAAGAAATCCAAACAATAAGCTAAATGAGATCTTTTATTAAGCCCCACATTGAATCGAGATTTTGTTCAAAATTCACTGAATGCACTTTCAGCACCTCGTGTTTTGTCTTTGATGGAAATGGCATGATTTCATCTTTTTCATTGTAAATGAATGTCCAGATTAACAACAGCGGCAGTAATTCTCAAGCACTCATCAAAGTTATTTTTCCCCGTTAGTCCTACTTTTCAAGTGTGTCATAAACGGCCATTGGCAGCTTGCGTTGGCTGGTCATCCATTTCACACATACTGCCCAACACTCAACTGACTTTTTGATGCCTCATTCTTTTTGACTCCACTTTAGAGCCAATGGTCCTATCAAAATAACTGCTCCCATGCTATTACACTCCTTTGTCTCCTGTCACTATCGCCCAGTAATTGCTGTTTTTATTATAGCCTCTTAGAGGCTCGAGTGTAAACTATAGGGTAAGCCTCGCCACTGTGCTGGAAGCTTAACCGCATGGCTGGAAATATTTGTTCAGTCTCACAGCATCTGACAGAGCTCCTATGAACACTAAAATATGGCACACCAGAACGTATTCACAGTTTAATTACACAGTTTTATTTATTTATTTTGAAAAAAAGACAGAATCAGTTGTTTCAGCAAACGCCAAGAAAACTGTTTAATTTGTGCAAAAGCAATTTGTAACAGTTATTTAAAGACGCTGATAAATGATGTTGTCCAACATGTCAGATCAACCACTTTTGTGTCGTTTAATTGCAACGATTTGTTTTTTTTCACATTACCATATGTCATGTTTATCATGTCCCTGGCCAAAAACTGCAACGTGGTTATGAGATGGACGGCCAGATGGTGACGTTTCCACGTCCAATAATAGTCCAGTTAGACCCTCTCCTACAAACTAGAGAATATTGATCAACTGCATGCGTCTTGTTTTTATCTTCTTTAAATACAACAACATTTGATTAATTTGATTTGGTTGGGAAATGGTTGTGATCAGATGGCCACACTGTGACGTCCACTCCGAGGACAAGTAGTACTCGTCAACCATTTTTTTAAACATAAAAAAACACTTTTTGCCATTTATGTGTAAATGATATTCCCGTCTCATTTTTAAGCCTGTGGTGTTTCTAAGACACAAAAGTCTTCCAGGCTTTCTTTGGACACGGGAGAAATTGGCTTCAGGGCTTTTTCTGTCAGAAAGTCAGGAGACGTAGCAAAAAGAGTGACAAAGTCCATGTTGACAACTATATTTGAACCGAAACCAGACGTCTAATTGGGCGTGGCAATATGGAGCAGTGATTTGAAGAGCAGGTGCCTGCTGTGGTTGTACCTCGTTGTTTTCTAGGACACGCACATGAACCCACTACACACCCAATATACACGATTATTTAACGCTTTTCAGCGGTCGGTGGCGGTTTGGCAACAAGAAACGTTCGATTGCACCATAACAGGCTGCGAGGGAGAAAATTGCCAGCATGCAGACGCATATGCAAACAATGCAAGTTTCAAAACATCTTTGCGGAAGTTTTCTGTGGAAGGAAATTAAAATCAACACGTTTGTTAACCCTCAAGGATACACAAAATGCATTTGGGAGGAGATACTGCATATAAATATCATCTTGTATGTAAAAAAATGTTTTAAAAACCCGCAAGAGTACCTTTATACATAATACCCAGTACAATAGACATGAATATGAACGTGAAACTGACAATGAGTCAGTCATTTTGTGCTAATATTTCAGCCTTTCCATCCACTGTACCTTATAGTGTTCCAGTATTACTGAACTCTCACAGGCTCAATAAGCAGTATAGACCTACAAGATTTCATGGATGCAATCCAAGACAATCAACTACACACATCAACAAGGCAAATATCATTAACAATAAGGTCCCTCACAACTACTTGTGTGTCGCTGTAAAACTTCTCACCTCATGCAGTCTGTCACAATTCAGTCACACCCAACGGTCCATATTTCTTTGTCACCATGATGTTGAAGCAGGTTATCGTCATCCACTGCTTTTCTGGTTATATGAGGTTAGGTTCTTCCAAACTACAAAACATTTGCATTGTGCGAACAATTTGCAACAGCGCCACCCATGGACAAAAGCGGAAAAACCATGACAATATATGTCTGTATTCACATTTGTGAATAATTTAACTGGACGGAGTAATATTTTGAAATACACTTTTAGAGGCATTTGCAAGTGACACATAACAACAACAAAAAACACCTCCCAACATTTTGTTGTTGAGTCTTTATGGTTTAAAGGGTTTTTAACGCTTTAAAGTATCATTCAAGGGCGACCCTCCATATTTCGCACACTGCTTTTACGACAACATAACATTTAAATGTAGATATTAATATGTGATTCACTCAGCGTCATTGAAGTGAAGGCCAAAAATGTGTGTTATTGTCCGAGGATGCTAGATGCAGAGCTACTTGGGGGTGAATCAGTATTTAAAGGTTCTCTGTTCCAACAGTGGCAGCACTTGCCTGCAAATCTGTCAAATTACCAGTGCACAGGGTGTATTTAGGGGGGTCTGCAGGGCCTTGTGTAAGGCTGGCGTGTGTATGTACTCGCTGGGAATGGAAGTAACAGTTTAACTACTGTATTGATTCCGAGAGTGCTAAGGGGTTTAGGCGTCAGTGCAAGGAAAATGGGGGGTAAAAGAAAGCGTAGTGGGGCTCGTCCCTGGTTTTAGCACGCTTGGATTTTTTCCCCACCCACGCTTGATTCAGTGGTAAAGATCTGTGGCTGCCCATTGAAGTTGTACAACTGCTGCATTGAGTACTGTATGGCTCCGTGCACTCTGCAGTGCTCTATTGATTGATGTGTGAAGAGGGATTAGAGAGTGGGAGGGAGGGAGCGGAGGAGATGCCGGCTGGGAGGGAGGGATGGCCAGAGCGACCAGAGGCAGAATTGTGGATTCAGCATGTGTACTATAAAAAAAGGGGGCAGATGTCACGTCTTTGGTAGAGGCCGAGTCAGACACCAGAGGGTGATGCTTTTTTGTAAATGCTGATGGTTTTGACATGCTTCTGAGCTCAAGCTGTGTTATCAGCACACACACACACACACACACACACACACACACACACACACACACACACACACACACACAATACTTTACATCACTGAAGAGACATATACACTTAACTGCTTTACTTTGCATAGCAGTTTTTCACCCACTCATAATTCTACTATTCTACATTGCAGTTCAACAATAAATGGTGAACCGACAACAAACACCAGAATAGTTTCAGAACATTTTCTTTTTTATTATTTTAAATAATTTATTACACACTCAAAGTTAGGATTAAATTAACTCTATAAACTGTGCAAAACACTCTTTTTTTCCAAATATGTTTATTGAACAAACCTAAAAACATGATACAAGCTGTATAGGGAATAACTATGGTTAACCAGGTTTGACAGTCGAAGTGGCCGCGCTTTCAGATCGCGCACATTTTTCAGACCGCACAAACGATTTTTTTCTTTTGGAGTGAGCCATCTTTACAATAGAAGATCTTTGATGTGACGTTTCGAGTCTTGGCCAATCAGCATCCCGTTTTCTCGACAAAAGAAAATCTGATGTTTGGCCGAGTTGTTGTCTTCTCCGTAATAGAACATCTTTGATGTGACGTGTCTTGGCCAATCAGCGTTAAGATGTTTACAGCGCCCGTTTCTCAATATGCGGCCGTTTCTCAATACCAAGTACGCTAAGTCCAGACTTGTGAACTTTTGGAGTTTGGACTTGGGAGTTTGGACTTGGGAGTCCAGACTCTCAAGGACCGGAGGACACAGGACGGTCTTTCTGCAATTGGAACAGCAGCTGACTTAATGACGTCACCACCTCAGTTGTCGTTGTCATGAGTTACTCTGATTCTTCACTGTAAAGTATTTTTACAGTCAAACAAAATATGACAACCCTGCTTTTTTTGCACTGGTTTCACAGACATACACATATCATTGTATATATATATATATATTTATTGTGTGTATAAATATATATATATATATATATATATATACATATATATATATATATACGATATATATATATATATATATAGGACCTCAACCCGTCGGTGTATCTTTTTGAATAAGATGAGTCTGGACAAACCGACCACAGATTTGATGCTTAAACAAATAACTTCTCGCCTGAAAACGTCCTAAAATTATATTTTGTGACTCAACAACGGTAGTATGTATAGACTGTCAACTTTCAGTTGTGAGTTTTCTCATCCGCCATTGTTCCCCGTTTGCTGGTCCGAAATGCATTCTGGGATATTGGCTCTCTCAAGTACGCTGAAGTCTGCTCTGATGCATCTCCGGTAAAATGGGAGGATCAAGTCACATCCGGGCATTTTCACCGAGCTTGGCGAGAAGCGGACTTTTGAAACAGTACTCGGGCCGCGACTGATGACGTTTCACGAGTCCACGAGAACACAAGTACAGAGAAGAACGCTGATTGAGAAACGGCCTGCGTGTCTCTCTGTACTTGATGAGAAAACTCACAGCTGAATCGTCCCTGCTCGCGGGAGCCAGCGCCCCCCGGTCGCGTGGTCGCGAATTGCTCACAGTGCTGAAATGTGCGCTGTGAGGGCGCCCCCAACCCATTTGTCGCCCTAGGCAGTCGCCTAGTTCGCCTATAGCAATAGCCGGCCCTGTGTGTGTGTCAGAATAGTTGGTAAATGGGGGCCAATAAGACCAGCTAGATATATGTATGACTTTGAGAGACGAGCGGCAAAATGGGCAATCCTTCCTCTTGACGCGTTAGTACAAACTCACCAGAGCCACAGATCACGTAAACACTCCTTTTAGTCATTTCACGACATTCTTTCTACAAAGAAAAAAACAAAACTATTTGGTCCGAGAGGTTGGAAAAATGACTTCACCAAACAGATTCAAAACCATTCTTTCACCGTGACTTCTCTGACATTTCTTAGATTCCTGTCAAGTGGGATCCTGTTGACATCCATTTTGCTTCACCAGCAGTTGTGGAAAGCAGCTGCGACCTGTATATCCATCTTGTTGTGCTGGTTGTGAGAGCGTGGCGCCCAGGTGGTTTCTCACTCCTCGCTCTCCCGTCGCTCTGTCCCTGACAGGTGGAAGGAGCAAGGAGGGGAGTCAGGGATTTTTATCGACAGAGTAGAGGGGCTGAATGATTAGTGGAGAGGAGGGCGAAGAGGAGGAAGAGGGCAGGAAGAGGAGGCTCCAGAGAGGTGGACATGAAGTTCGATTTGGGCCGTCCAGAGTTAATGGGATCAGACGAGGAAGAGAAAGGGGTATCTGTGCCGGTTAATGTTTAATCCCCCCACCCCCAACCCCTTGTCTCCTGCCCGAGGCTCCCAGCATCTGATAATCCTTGGGCTGCCTCTGTTCATCATCAAGGTGTCGAAAGGGAAGTGCCTCTGTAAATATTTAATTGGCTGCAGCATGCCGGTGTTAATTATGCGGGTGTGTCTTTCCTTTGCTTTGCTCTATGCCCCAGCGTTACCGACTGTGTCCTCGCACTTTCCTCCCATTACTATCGATGCCACTTCACTGCTCGCTCTCTCTCTGCTACTATTAACGCCAATATGGCTATTATCACCTCACACTGCTGCCGCTACATCTATATAACTACCTCTTACTGTGGCTGCTACGCAACATCCTGTAGTTCCTTATTCCACTCCAGCTTCACCTCATTCTCGATGCTGTTTCTTTCTCAGGACCTCACCCTGGCTATCTATTTTCACCTCTCCCTTCCAACCTTGTGCTGTGCCTCACTCCTTCTCCTTTCAATTGCAAAACCACGGCAGCCTCCGTTAAAACGGATTATTGTTCTGGGTGTCATTATAGCCTCCGCTGTTATCCGTCTTGACGCCAATCATGCTTTCAGGAGTAGCTTTGCCGGCTCTCTGTGTGCATTTGATCGTCAAGGGCAATGCAAAACAGTACAAAGACGGCCTTGCAAGGACTACACAGGCTAAAGTTGTACAGCTCAATAGAGCTCTACTCATAAGTGTCTGCCGGTAGCAAGTGCAATTACAAACAGGCACATGTAAAAGTCAAGAGAATACAAATCACATAATAGACGACTCAGGGGTACGGAGAAAGCAGCCTTGCAATGCTGCAAAAGACACAATGCAGGAGAAGAGCACAGAGACTAAAACACTGAACCACAAATGGAGAGAGTTTATATATATATATATATATATATATATATATATCTACCTACGGGCCAGCAATAGATAAAGTGTTATCCACAGATGAGTATTTCTGTGTTTGCAGTAAAACAGCTGAACTGATTGACAAAACAGCTCCACCGGTAAAGCAATGGTCTGCTAGCACAGTGTTTTCCAGTGTGTAATCCCTCAGGCATCACCATCAAATTCTATTCTCTTAAAAATGCCAGACAAATCTAGCCCCGAGGCTCAATACTGTGTGCAGACAAAGGCTGCAGGGGGTCATTTGGACAGAATACAAGCGTGTGTGTGTGTGGCTGTGTGTGTCTGTGTGTGTGCGCCTGCATGGTATGGAGACGGGGTTTCCTTTTGACTGCCAAAACAGCAGGTCATAGCAAGGACAAGAGATTTGGCTAGCCATGGCACACTGTTTCTGCTGTAGACAACAGTGAGCAGGGAAATGTAATATGCCTGAGTTCTCACCAACACCAGGGGGCCACTGCAGGATTCACCACCAATACTGTTCTTACACGGTTATTTATCATTTCTCTATTCATACGCTGCTTACTTGTGGTTTTATATAGGCTCAGGATTTGTCTCTCTCCGAAACAAATCCATTTTTGTCTTAGTAAAGTAGGGTGCTAAAGCATTGAAGACAAAAAGCTTTCTTTTGGAATTCACATTGTGTTTGTTTCCGCATTTAGAGTCTGCAGGGTAGACGGTGGGTTAAGCTTCCCCGTTGGCAAGCAGCACACCCTTGTTTTCTAGAGTGTCAATGGGCGAGACTCCTGAATCCCCCTGGTGGGTGCAGTTCATCAGCCTGCATGCTGAGCGCCAGGAGGGAGTAGAGACAAAAAAGCTGAATGTGAGATAGGGATCAATAAAGCCAAAAGTAGCCCATGACTTGTTAGTGATGTCTGACGATTCTGTTTTTTTCTGTGCAATAGCCCATTGCTGGATGCACTCCGGACTCATTATTGTTCCGTTTGATCATGTCCGCTGTGTTTGGACGGCAACATTTGAATTCATTTCCTGAAAAAGGGATAAATCATGTGGATTACATCAAAGGGTTTGCGACACATGCTGTCATCCAGCCAGATGATGTTTACACCCAACACTTCCACTGTCCTATTAATGAGGCGCCGCAGATGCACACTTTATATTCATTTATCTGTAGAAGCAATAACCATTATAGTATTTAATTTGATTGCTGTGGCCAATTTCAACAGAATCTCCAATGTGCAATACTCTTCCCACAAAATCTTGCACTCCTAAATTTTGAGCTGGAAAGCATGGAGATTGAAAACAGGTGTATTGTATTAGGGAATGCATCATATGTTCATAATTAGTTTTTTACCAAAGGAAGTGTCAGATATTTTGGCATTTCGCTCAAGTCAACTCTGTGCCTCATTACAGTCTGACAGCGCTGTTAGCTTTTAGTCTTGTTATACAGCAAGAAACCCAAGTGATATATTGTTTTGCACTTTAGACATACATTTTGGGGGTTGATTCTCAAGAGACATTCAAGAGTGGAGCCACAGCAATCATAAAACACCTTATGGGATAAATATTTCCCCATATGAGTGCATGTTTTCATGACTGTTTCAACCTTACTATAATCTACAGCCAGTTTATAGCAGTCCACATTCTTCCTCTGGCCTGGCGCTGTACGCATTGTGGTCTGCTTTAGATTTTCTATAGGGGCCAAAACAAAGTAATTTAGCTGTCAAGCAAATGTTGATATATTTCGCAATGCTTTGTTCTCCAAAGTGGAAAAAAAAAAAGAGGATGAATGTTAGCTTTTGTCTCGGGACAGAGGTGGTCTCTCGTCTCTCAAATACAGATTCTGGTCCTGATTTGTTCTACACAAGCTGTTGATATATATTACAGTTTTCATAGTCTGTGCCAAGGTCAAAGGTTTCACTGCAATTCAGAGTGAGGGGTCATAAAAAAGGTTTCAGTGTGCATAAAGCAGGAAGATGCTAGATGCATCTGTGTGTGTTTGTCTCCCGGATCTTTGCTTAGATCGTTGTCACAATGAACTCACCCTCCGTCCCCACTTGTCTGTCGTGTCGATGAGTGTGTTTGCGTATGTGTGTGCAAGTTAACACGTCCGCGAGTTGTCCTGCGATGCAGTGTGGGAGAGGAGATATGGACTGAATGTGTTGGCCTGGTTATCGTGTTGTGCAGCGTCTGGAAGTGGAGGCGGGGCGACACAGGTTTTAGAATGCGAGGTGCCAATCGAGCTGTGAAAATGGGAATCGAGTAGGGAAATGGGAATTGCTCCCCACTGGTTTGTAACCTTCGCAGTGTTGTTTGGAGCATTCAGCGTATGCATTCATCATTCATTCAATAAAAATGTGTGCGTCTCGCATGTGTCCCACTGGTTACATTATGTGATGGCCTTTTCTCTATGTGTGTGTCTGCGATTGCGATTGCGGGGTAGTGTGTGTTTATGACAGTCACACCCGTCTCCAAGCCCCAAGCCCTGGGACTGAATTGAATTAACCTAAATAAATTCTAGTGTGTAGAGTACAGAGCACTTGAAAGGGAACAGCTGAGTACTTGAGCTGAGGACTCTTGGTCTCTGTCTGAGTCTAAGACAGGACGCATTAGCACGGCCATGCAACATTACTCTGTAATAAAAGCCACAGATGAACGAAAGCTTGTGACAGTTTTTCAACATTGGACACAATGCCCAATGTGCTATGCCCCTCCCCCAAGGCTTTCAGAGAGAGAGAGAGAGAGAGAGAGAGAGAGAGAGAGAGAGAGAGAGAGAGAGAGATGCAGCCAGTTCTGGGATCCTTGGCCGGCCTAGATAGCGCGGTGGCAGCAGCAGCACCCATTAATGCGATTACAGCTTTTAGCAGGAGATTTTCGGGGCCACTTTTCTTTTGAGGCGTCATTAGTTTGTCCTCCTTTCTTGTTCTCCACCGGTATGTCAGCAAACAAAACGCACAAATGAGCAGAAGACAGCTACTGTAACTGCTGAGCAACACCATGCACCGGTGCACACACAACCGTACACACATGAATATATGAATACACAATGTAGCCTATATTTACTGTGAAATATCCACATAGATATGCCAAACAGCACGCAGAAAAGGCATAATTAGTCTGTATTTAAATAGATGATAAATTATAATTTAGGGAAGTTGGCGGTTCTCTTTCGGTTATGCAGTTTGAAAACCTTTGGATTTGGAATCCACGAAGTGCATCGTATGTCTGACGCCTCTAATTATTCTTTGTTATCAAACCATGATTCCACAAAAGACCCTCCTTAAATTCAAAGCCCACGTGCTTGTAGTGCTGCATTGTCTTCATTTTGGGTCGCATCTCTTCCCGGGTTTCCTAATCGGCATGCTTAACATGTCCTTGTGCGGTTATTTAACAAACCTTGAGGTGCTTCTAAGCTCCTCACTGCACCGGCTTCATTTCATAAAGTCACCATTTATTAAACCTCAAGGCTAGAACACAGCAAAGGCCCACTGGAGATATTGAGGTCATTTTGCAGGCAGAGGGAGAAGGAGATTGTCGGAGATGAAGGGGAGACACAAGCCGAGGTATCTGGTGTCATGCTGTGATTTGGCAGAGTCTCGATGCACAGGCCCAGGTGTCTTACCGCGGAGCGGCCCGTCGCAGGAGGCAATATCGCTGCCAGCGTAGGAGGTCTTTGGTTATCTTTGTTTGCAGTCCAAGCAAGTTCACAAAAAATGACTTCAAACTACTTTAATGGGTTTTTCCCCACCTGTGTGTCTAAAACACAGCTCATAGATGCCAAGTTTGAATCTCCTCTTCAACTAATGGCACTCAGTAAGTGTGTGCGGGTGTGTTTGTGCTTTTGTAAGCATGTGCCTCTGTTCTCTGAGTTTGTGTGTGTGTGTGTGTGTGTGTGTGTGTGTGTGTGTGTGTGTGTGTGTGTGTGTGTGTGTGTGTGTGTGTGTGTGTGTGTGTGTATATTGGTAGGCAGGATGAGCATCCCTTCTGTTACTGTTGCTGTCCCTTCATTTCACGCTCTGGCAGCTCCGCGTGAATCCTCTTCCCTTGGCTCATTATCAGCGCTGTTCAATGAGCGTGCATCCCACCAGAATGCAGGGTAAAACCAAATCATTATTCAAGTATGGGGGTCAGTGCAGACGTTGTGACTCTTTTGTTTAGTATATTTATTACTTTCCCTTCAGGATACAGAGCACATCCCCGCCCAACCTGATTGGGTGAGGTAGCCGATTCTCAAGCACCTGACCTGAGATTGATGAACGCCAGCGTCTGGTGCCATGATTGGATGCTCATCGGTTGCTTCTCTTTATTTTTCTCTGCAGCTTCCAGTGTGCACGGAGGAGAGTTCGGACACCTGCTGGACAACATTACAGTGTTGGAAGGAGAAAGAGTCACTTTGAGGTAACTCCTGATCCTACACCTGCACCTTCTAATTACATGAAAAACGTGTTTGTGTTTCTCCCCCCCCCCCCCCCCTCCCCCTCTTCATGCCAATTTAATTACCAATTCTCTGTCACTTCAATTAGGGGCCCCAAATTGTGCCATATTTTTCAACTTTGTCTGTCCTGTTGATAATTGAATGATGATACCCGTCACATGTCGCTGGAGTCATCCCGTCTGTCTGCAATCACCTTTTACTAAATGTACCAATAATGATGCGCAGGTCAGCTCAGTGGGCGGACCTCCTCCGCACCTGACTAACTGTGAGTGATAAAGTAGAAATCACAGCTTTCTCCGGCACCCAGCCAAGCAGAAAAATAACCAACTTGCTCCCCCACCCCCGTCGTGTGGATGTGACCAGGCTTGGCAGTGCATTCAGCAGCGAAAAAAATAAAATAATTCCAAGTCAACATTACTTTCATCACATTTAAGCCTACACCCAGTCGGTTCTCTGAACAAATTCTTCTTTTTAGTTTAGTTTTCTCTTGCAAGAAGAATGGGCCGTCCACCAAAGTCAAACATGTTACAGGTCTGTCAATATTTGTCAACATCAACAAGTCTCTTTCAAAGTTGGGACTCAAACAACCATGAAGGTTGATCTACAATGTTATCAAGACGTGTCGCCCAAAGCTCTTCTATTGACAGTGTAGAAATCAAATCTATATCATTTATCTGGGTGTTTAAAACACCAGACATTCTGAACTGAACACAACTGGGTTTCAAAAAAATATGTGCTTTCAATGTCACCATTTATTCCTTTACAGTTTGGTATCTGGAAAGCTGTGAACTAACAAATTCAAAACCTTTGTATTCGCGGTAATCCCCCTTCAGTTCTTTAAACCAGCCATTAACAACCTTTTTGACTATTCACTGTGAAAACAAAAGCTGTGCCACTACTTGTGGCTCCTTGTTGCTTAAGTCAACACTTCACCACTTCAACTAAAGGCTGATTATTCCTTCAGCACATGTTTTATGTGAATACTTTTAAAAAGTAGTAACATTATCCAGTAACTCACAAGGAAAAAAACACAAAGATGAGATCAAAGTCTGAAAAAATAAACCAGTATTTTTTTCTTGAGTTTCCTTCTTGTTGACCATCTTTCGATCCCTCAGGCATATGTGTTCTTGGGGTCTCCTGTGTTTAACCACCACTTTAAAACTGCACCTGCAGTACTCCGGATAATATTCTGGAAGTTTGATTTCATGGTACAGAACTGACTTCAGTCGTGATTTGATGGCACATTTTGTAATCAGATGTGTGTAAGTTTAGTCTGCTATATGGACGCTTGGTAGCTGACAAACAGCAGACTAAACAGCTGCATAAATAATATCCATTTTCATGTAAAATCACTTTTGCCCAAGTGGCACAAATACTTGCGTTCTGCTTGAGACTATGCTGTTGTGTTGGCTTTGATGTGGCCCATTAAGACGAGGCACATTTGATGCTATTATGGTGCTCATTTCCTCTGGGTTTGCAGTCCTGTAGCAACATCATCAGTGCAGAAGTGATTAATTTTAAAAATAGATTAATAGATAGTGTACACAGATAATGATCTTTTTTTTTTTGTAATGGTGGGATTTCTTACTGTAACGTTTTCTATCTAAATTAACCAGCCACAACAGTTAATCAACATAAATTATTTTCTTCTTCTTTTCCTCTTTTTCTAAACCTGTTTTGCCCTCAAGTCACATCAGCCCAGTGCCTTGTAGTCAGTTTGTTAAAGCCTTCCAGGCTAACCTGCATCTTGGTGTCACTGCCACTGACTTGGCAGGTGATCTAAGATCTACCTCAACCTTGATATTTATCCAGGTCACATCAATTAAACATGAGGACAATAGAGGCCGGGCCTCGCAGCTGGTTGAAGCTGGGTAAGGACATCTAGTGGCCAAGCCAAGAATTGAAGTGACACCTTTGGACCTTGGTTCTGATTTTGAAGCGTGCCACATCCTTTTTGGAACAACGCCAGGGATTTACTGAGCTTTAATCAATATCCTTCCTTATTTCCACACATTTTTGCTCACAACCTCTTGGATTTCCTTTAACTGACCTCAGCCATATTGTTTTCATGATTTGAGCCATTTGCTCGCCACCTGCATTACATGAGTGATGGGTAGTCATTAGTGCAATGTTACCAACAAGGTTTGTCTGTAACCTCTTGCTAAAACTGCAGTAATGATGAAGTGACAAATAAAAGGAGAAATTTGAATAAATGAGTGGAGAGACATAATGCATGCGAGATTCTTCGTACAGGGCACGCATGAGTGGACCCTGAATGGTTTGATTAGTAGAAAAGGAAGTGAATCATGTGCTATGACCTTTGCAGTCACTGTATTTCAATGTATTTGAATAACTATGGGAGATTTTCGACTAACATGTTTTTCAGCGCTCCCCACCATCATAAAACCACCAAAAGAGAGAGTACTTTGGGAAAATGATGTCAGATTCTTTCAGTAAAAGAAACGTGTCTAATCTATTCTGAGGTGCATTGAAGCTCGTCAGCTATATGCAACACACTGTACCAATACACTTATTTTGACATTTCATCCGTGTGTACATCCTTATGTAATGATAAAAACACCTCTCAGCCTTATTTAGGATCAACCCTACTCATGTCTCTCACTTCCGGCCCACGCAGATGTCGGATCGACGAGGAGGTGACTCACAAGGCCTGGCTGAACCGCTCCAACATTCTGTTCACGGGGACGGACAAGTGGTCGCTGGACAAGCGCGTGACACTGGCCAACAGCAACAACAGTGACTTCTCCATCCACATCGACCAGGTGCAAGTAACCGACGAGGGGCCCTACACTTGCAGCTTCCAGGCCAATAACAAGCCCCGCATTGCCCACGTCTACCTCATTGTCCAAGGTGAACAGCCAAGTCGAGACTGAACAGGAATCTGTCACAAGTGACTTAAAGCCTGCAGATGTGATGCAAAAAATAGCAATGTGTGCATCGATCTTAATATGAACAGCCTTGGTTACAAACTAAATGGCTTAATTATGCTTTTCGTCATTCATCCAAGCGTAGTGCTGTCTATTGGGTGTGATTGAGGTTTGACATCAAGGGAAGCAATTAAGATTTACTATGGTTACGTTTCAGTGTTCCTTTTCTGATTAATCAAGGTTAAATGTATAATGGAACAGTAGGTAGATAATGTTTTTGTATCATGGTTGAGAATACAAGGTTGGTATTTATATCAAACTGAAATTACTTGCTTATGTTTTGAAAGCTCAGTTGGCCTATGTATGTGTGCGGCTTTAGAAAAACAAGCCGAGCAGGCGACAGAAAGTCAGTTTCAATATGAAGGCCAAGCCCATGTGTTATTTCCATGTGACCAGGTAGGGTTGCTTGTCTTCATAAGCAGAGAGTTAAGCAGATCAGATGGATGCGGATGTGTGTGGAGGAGATGTGGTACACAGGGGGGGTGCTGTCCAAGTGCCTGACTTAATAACTGACAGTGCAGGACCACGACTGGGGCTCAGTCATCAAGTCAGCAACTAAGTGAGTGAGAGTCTGACTGATCCTGAGTGACATGATGTATTGGCACAGAACTGCCCAGATGATGGATCTCAGACCTGTTCCCCCCTGCATGTGTACATTTGTATGCATCTTTAGGATAGTCCTTTGAGAAAATTGCATTAATACACCACCGACAGGATGAAACTGAAAACATTTGAAACAGGATATATTAGGGTACATTCTGCTGGAATGAAAACAATAGGTCTGGCTCACAGCTCACGGGTGGCGGAGACCATGTCAGCTGCTTACTAACAGACTTTTCGTACTGCAGCCAAACAAACAACTCTTGTCTGCAGGGTGCAAAGCTTGGCACAGATGACCATATATACCTAATTCCAAGTCGCCTGCATTTCCAGCCCTAGCTTGATATCACACAAAATAATTACACCCTCAAGTCAGTGCATCAAGCAGGAGCAACTTCACCGCCACTCCAATCTGTGCTTTATCGCTGCAAGTATTCAACTCCAGCAAGATAGAGAAAAATGGGATCCTCGGTAGATGTCTTGCAAAAAAGCAATCTCAGGGCTGAGCTCATTAAAAGCAATGATAATGGGCCATTTAAATTCAAGGGGCCATCTTGTTATCAAACTAAATACATGCATAGCGCGCCAACCCTTTGTGAGTTTGGGGCAAAACGGTATCCAGGAGTGGCCATTCACCTAAAAAGTAAAAATTCGAACCCCTTCCACGCATTGTCTTTAAAATGGATTAGATGTCAGAAGAAGGAGAATTCCCATTTGCAGCAATTTAGAATTCAGTGCATTTTAAGCAGACAGACAAGCATATTGTTGCACAGTTCAGTAAGCGCGGATCATTAATCAGCTGATTGCCTCTCTGTCTTAGGTGCACGGATTTGCATCATACCTTAAGCACCTTAATAGGCTGAGGCCATACCTCATCAATAATTTATGAAATAAAAGGAGATTTTGAGGTCATATTTTAATGGCATAATCTTGTTTTTCAGTGCCGGCCAGAATTGTCAACATCTCAAAAAACGTGTCGGTGAACGAAGGCGAGAATGTAAACCTCTACTGCCTGGCTGTGGGTCGCCCTGAGCCCACCGTCACCTGGAAAGACCAGAAATGTAAGTTACCCCTTGTTGCTTGCTTGTCACCAGATCCAGACATCTCTTGTTCACAGCTTCACCTTTATCTCCCCGACTTCACATTCATCTCAAACCTCTTTTACAGTCTTTATTTCCCCCCCATTGTCTTCCTCAAAGCTCATCAGCATTCAGCTCTTGTCCAAGTCTTTATCCCACATACCTGTGTCATCACTCTTAAACCCAGCTGTTAAGTCTGTCCCCATCTTAAATTCATACTCTTCGTATTCTCCCTATGTCCCAATGTTTTCTCCCAAATAACCACACATTATATGTAATTACCCCCAGTGCGCCACCTGTAATCATCAGCATCTGTCTTCATCCATCCTGTCAACCAGCGTCACGATGCCAACCTACGCTAACAGCCACTTAAATAGGCTATTTTTAGCATCCATCATTGTGTGGAATCAGAACTAGTTCAAAATGGTCAGGTTGCAAGACTTGATAGTTGACGTCAAATCCATTAGATTTGAACAGCACTGCATTTATTTCTCTTTTCTCTGTTTCTACCTCCCCCCTCCCCCCAATGGCAAATAACAAAAACATTTTATTATTTGTATCTCTGCCAGAAGATATAGAGAAAGGCTGTGTGAGTGAGTGTGTGCATCTGTGTCTGTCCACAGCTAATCTTGCATACTGCTATATTGGACAGCATAATAGTTTGGACACATTTACAGAGTATACTGTACCACATCAGCTGGTTTAACAGAATATTGACACTCTCAATCACCATGGCTTCAACCCACGGCTGCAATTATCTAACTGTGACCTGGATTTTACTCGATGGCCATTACATGCCTGAAAGAATTAACATCTTTAATACACAACAATCCTCCTGCAGTTTCTTTTTTTCTCCTCTGTCCCCTACACCGCTTGCCTTTTTTGGGTCCAGTCTTTGATAAATTGTCGCGGCGGCGTTAGGGCCAGACTGTTTGTGGCTCTCTGGCACTCTTTGTGTGTCTCTCTCTCTCTCTCTCTCACACACACACACACACACACACACACACACACACCTTACTGCATTGCCACAGACAGTTATTCCGTGCGTTTTCATTGGGCAACAACCTCATGTTTACATGTGATTGTTGAAAAAATTAACTTGAAGCCTAAATAATTGCATAAAGTCGCAATTACGCACGAGAGACAGAGCTGAGTGCCTGCAAAGTCAGTGCAGACATCTGCATAGATTAAAATGAGAGCGTATGTCATATTGTATCTATTGGGTTGTATTCATTCAATAAAACATTGATTGACAGCAGCAGTGGTTGTTGCAGACACACCTGGTGGAGATCTTCACTCTACTGAGAGCGCCATCCCTCCTGCCATCCCTTCATTATCTGTAACCGCTTATACTATTCAGGGATCGCATGGGGTGCTGGAGCCGATCCCAGCTGACATTGGGCGAAGGCAGGGCTCACTCCAGACTACCGCAGGGCTGACAGAGAGACAGATAACCAGTCACGCTTACATTCACAGCTATAGTCTAGTTAGAATCATCAATTCATCTAAATTGCAAGTCTTTTGACTGTGGGAAGCAGGAGAACGTGGAGAAAACCCATGCTGGGGAGAACAAAGCAAACTCCACACAAGTGTCATCAAGGCCCCTCTTGCTCTGAGTCGACAGTGCTAGCCACCATGCAACCCTACCGAGTGTGCCTTTCTTGTTAAAACCGTAAAGGCAGTGATGTATCATAGTTTGGTACAAAAAGAAAATTGTGCTGAATATACAATTGCATTGTGACTCAATATTCCTAATTACTAACTAACAATAATTGTCAGCATTTAAGAAAAGAATGTTTGTCTCTTTTGACGTGTGTAGTATTCTATGATTTGTTGTTCCTATCAGTTTGGCTAAAATAAATTGCATATTGCATGAGCTCCATGGCCTCTTTGATGAAATATGAATACTGAATTTTGTTTTTTCTTGTGTGAGATGCCAACAAGTTCCAAAGTATATCTCAGATTGAACTTTTGAACTTCAACTTTGACAGTTACGGGAAATATTACAGAAAAAGGATTATCATTCTCGAAGTTTCAGTTTTTTGAAATTCAAGTTATGAACCCTTTGTGCCGCTGGCATTGCATCCGTGTCGCAAAAGTCTTGGTTAAAGCATTTTCATCACACAGCAGTATTGGCTGAGTTGTAGCTTGACGACAGCAGCAGAAACGCAGATCAACTGCAGCACAGAGACAGCAATGATAAAAAGGTCAGTGTGAACAACTACTCAACACGCTGTAATTATACTGTAAACTGCAAATAAATGCACAATCTATACTGCACTGCTGTACTTACAGACAGCTTTGGGCTTGCTGAAATGTCTGTCCCTCCTCTTTCCCTCATTTATCCCTGCGGCGGCCTGCTGTGCGTATAATGTCCTTCTCTGCACAATCAGTGTTTGTGAACCTACACAGAACCTCAGAATGGGACAAGCCTATAGTGATCATAGACATCTAAAAATAGAGGACAAAAGTAAAGCATGCAAGAACGCACACCTGCAGCAAACACGCGCACACACACACACACACACACACACACACACACACAATCATAAAAAACTGTGCAGTTGTCCTCACTTGCAAGCCCACAGCATTTCTCCTCTGTCAGCAGTAATCCTCCCTCTCTAGCCACCCCCACCATCTCACACCGCCTCTCCCCCAATAACCCCTCAGCTTGCAGTGGAAGAGTTAGGGGCTGCATTGCTATTCCGTGGAAGTCTGTGCAACCAAGCCATCAGTTGCAGGAGACCAGAGGTGTTGGAGAAATTGGTAGGAGTGGACTAGCCCAAAGAAACAGCAAGAAGCTGCCAGCCATCTGTCCCCATTACTCAGAGACTGCGTCGAGGAACTGTAGGGAGGGGGGGATGTGGCGAACAGTATACGCGGAGGCTGAGTGGAAAATGTGCTTGTGCGTCAGGCGGTGGTGGACGATAAGGAGGTGCAACACCTTAGAGGTGAGACAGAGACCCGCTTGGTCTGCAACCCCTTTGCAACTTGAACACGTAACCAGTTTCTCATGTCCAGATAGTGGCGCTAATCTGCGCTTGTTGCAGGCTCCGCCTCCTTCTTCTGCACCAAAGCACAGATCTGTCGTGCCCATTCACTCTCACTGGCATCCATCAGCTGACCCACTCAGAGACATACAGGCATGCTGTCTCATTCAGTTAAATACACCAGCGCACCAGGGCCTTATCATTTGACATCCCATCCGTTAAAACACTAGTGGGCTTAACTTGAACGAATGAATGCACGGTTGCTTCTTGTGGTGGGGAGGAGGCATGCACTATTCACTTAGAGGTTAGGAATATGATAAGCATAACTAGTGTATACATTTGTCAGATAGTTAGATTTGAGACTTAAACGCTTTGGATGTTGTGTGGCTCCAAATGCTTGACGACTACAGAGCAGGTATGATTGAAAAGGGAAGGTGGAAATTAGCAAGAGGCAAGCAGTCATCAGAGCCAAACAAATCCAAAAAGGGCACGTGTGAAAGCCATAAACTGACAGGAATCATGAACAGAGACGTGAACGCTGCGCTACAGTTATGGCAGCATGGCTGATGTGGAGTTGATTAGCGACATGTGTGGCTTTATGAGATAATTAATAGCAGGTGTGCAGGTTGAGTGTGGAAGTCGGATCATTGGAAAAGGCAGGAAAGTGTTGCCAAAGAGCACTCAGAAGTTTATTTTTTAACTGTACAGTAAAATGTCCAGCTCGGTACATATATTGGTCACAATTAGTTCAATACACAAATATAATGGGTATTTAGCACAATGTTTATGTGCTGGATGTTAAACTTGAAGGCTGGCAATGTTCTATATTTTTTATATTGTTAACAATCCCATTAAGAAAACGATACCAATAGTGTGTTAATCTGGTCTGAAACTTGTCTTCCCATTGGGTAGCATCAGCCTCAAGCCCATGTGTTCATACTGCAAACAAATGTCTGGACTTTTTTTTTTTTATACACAGCTTTTTTTGTTTGGAATTATTACAAATGATTTCCTATAACAGTCGGGAACTGTAGGGTTGAGCAAATGTTACTCAAACAGGAGTAAATATTGTTTGTACAGTTTTTCTGCCATGCCCTAAGTGTGCCGCGAATCAAACTTCCCTTCATTTCCCTTCATTTCCTGAAACCACTAACGCTATTCATTACCAGCAAGTCGACAAATCACTTTGTTTGAACAAATCTGACAACATCCAGAGGAGAGAATCATGAAACTAACGTTACCAAAAGATACCAAAGAAGGTTTCGTCCTTGAAAAAAAATATAACATTTGGTGAAGAGCGCATTTTTACCTGTTCAGGACTTGCCTGTCTTGGGACTTGATTTGGGAAGTGCAAGGACTTGACACTTACATCTTATTCATTGCTTTGTATTAACTATTAGTCTTCATATGCACAACTGATTCATTGGTGGTTTTGATCTTTTCATGGGATTTGTTGACCATAAGAAAATATATTAAAGAATACTAGTCAGGCCCCCTTAAAAAGAAATGTAACCGTAGAATGTGTAGTCAACTACTCTGGACTCATTTTAGGTTTGTGCGTTAGGAGCACTGGGGAAAAGTGGCCTTCCTGGTTTAAATTCAGCTGTAGCTTCATTTAGCTCAACTAACACACCTTTCAGCTCTTTATCTTCCAAAGGACAGGTTTTTTAGTCAGACTGTCCATCCTGCTCTGTTTTAACCCAACATCAGACCTCTAGACCTAGATGGTAGTTTTTGTAATGGAAATGGATAAGAGGAGCAGAGGAATCAAGTGCCCTGATGATCGAGACAGACTCAAAGTGCTGCCGGGGAAATAGAGCACAGTTTCACTGTCGGCAGGCCAGAGCCCCTGATCCTTTTCCCCCCTTCCTCTCATTCACAACACCTCCTCCCTCTCTCTCTCTCTCTCAGGTGCAATCCAACTATCTCTGGTGGTCAGGAGTCAGGCTCCTTCAAAAGCCATAAGTGGTTGATGGAGATGTATTTTACAGCCCATTGTAGGAGTGCCAGGGGCCGGCTCCAGTCAGATATGATCTCCCACCAAAGTGTAGCGCGGTTGTGCAATGCCCGTCCAGAGATCTCCGGGGATGGAGAGGGAGGGAGGGAAAGGGCGTGTGAGAGGGCTGCTCTGCACTGTCATATTACATCACACATAGGTGCTGAGGACGAAAACTCCATGAAAGAACCAACCACATCAAGTACTCAACTTGACTCTTTTTGCGCTATCTTTATATCTTTGTATCTCTTTCAGCGTCTAGCTCGGTATCTCTTGCAAATTACTGCTCTCTCCGTGTCTGTAATGCGCTCTCTAGCGCTCGATTGCTCTCATTTATTTATTTATTCTTTGTCCTTTTTATTTCTTGGAAGTCATCTGTAACTGTAATTTCTCCAGTGCTAGTTGTCTGATTATATCTTTTCTCCCCCCCCCCCCCCCCCCCCCTGGCAAAGTTGGGTGCTCTGCTTGCATGACAGAGATGTCACGAGAGAGCTATATTTATTAAACTAATGGAATGAGTGAATACCATTGCACCCACCCCAGCCCAACAGCAAGCACCCGCCTGCACTTGCTCGGGCGCCACAAGCAGCCATCACCGCGGTTGTCGCTCGCTGCTCAGCTTCTGCCGCAGCAGCTGCAAATAATCGTCTCCAGCTCAGTAACCACACTAATAATCCTCCAGTATAATCTTCAATTAGAACCGCCGCGCTAATCTCTGACAGGAATAATCATGGAGTTTAGCGTCTTTTTAGTGTGTGTGTTTTTTGAGTCGGTGCTCACAGACGCGCTCAGGCGCCATTTGTGTGTTTGTGAGGGCAAGTAAAGGTCCACTGATTGACAGTGGCTGTGTGTATGTTTAGGAGGGCTTTGAAAGGGAAAAGTGAGCAGCAATTTAAGAGCTGGATTTCCTTGTTAGTGGTGAGATTATATATTATGTTGTGTTCCACAGTCTGACTTCTTTAATGGGGTAAAGGGGAGGAAAAAAGGCCTAATGGTTTTGGAGGCTAAGAGACAGCTGTCTGCTAAGACTTGCAGGGAGGAAGGGGGGGTGCACTCTCACTTTCATTCTTCTTCTCTCTCTCTGCCGCTGTCGATCCAATAACACTCCCAACATCCATTCCCTCGCATGAAGGAGCAATAACGTGTAGCCCGTGTCCTCGACTCTCCCCTCTGAAGACATTCTGTGGTTGTTTGTCGCTCCGAGGAAAAAGAGTGTGAGACTAACTAATTCGGTTTGGGTGCACCTGGGAGTTTGTCAACATCAAATGAGAGCTGAATATTCTTCTCAATACGTAACGTAGAGAACAGGCCATCACCCTGGTGTGTCCACTGCCTGGAAGAAAACACAATTCTCTCAATTTCCCCTGACACATTAAAAGAAATGGTGTCACTGCTGTCAAGTCATGTTTGCATTCATACAAAAATTCACTAGCTGACCCTTTATGTTAATGATCAAAACAGTTTGAGGTCATGGGACAAACATTATTAAAATATAATTCATTCCTCTTTCAGATACCACATATATTTCATCAGGGTTTGTTGATGTCATCATGTTTTTTTTTCTCGTGGCATTCTTCATTGATTTCCTGTTGTTTTCTGTTTTTACAAATGGTGAATCAGGATTCCAAGACGCAATGTAAATAAAGTTTGATAAAAATTGCCATTCATTGCATTAAACATTGATATCTGTAATCTTGCTTTTTGATAAATGTATAAATTCCTCATGAATATCATGATATTGATTTCCTTATATGTTGTACATCTGATGTATGGTGCCTCCCCCATTCTCCTAAATCATCGTATCTAAAGGTTGGTTGTCAGTGCACCTGTCTCAGTATCTTAAGTGCTAACACTTAAATCAGGAGCCTGAGTCACAATACATCTGATATATAGTGACCCTTGACATAAGCCTTATGTCAATAGATGGGTTGGTGAGTGACGGCGAGTTCCTAGACATCACAGAGATCAAGAGGCAGCAGGCCGAGGACTACGAGTGCATCACCAACAATGGAGTGGCTCCACCAGATCAGCGCAAGGTCAAGGTCACGGTCAACTGTAAGTATTCCTGTCTGCGCCGCACAACAGCCCAAAGGTGATAATTCTAAGTCACACAGGACCTCCAGTGTTATAGTACAATGATGTATACATTATTTATGTTAATACTAAAGATGCATTATTATGTATGAATTCATACATCTTAATTTTGCTCTCCCCGTGGGGGTTTTCAACCTGGTTTGCAACCCTGTACTGACCCGACTCGACTTCTCGGTGAATGCACGTGTATACTAATTGCTGAATTCCCTCTCCTCCCTCGTTTTTCTCTGCCAGACCCTCCCATGATCACAGACATGAAAAACATGCCGGCCCATTTGGGGAAGACCGCCATCTTGCGTTGCGAAGCCATGGCAGTGCCGCCAGCCTCCTTCGAGTGGTACAAAGACGACCACAGGTGAGTCCACCAAAGAGCTAACGAAGCCAGCTACATCTAAAAATACATGTGTTGTTTTTCTCTCTCCATGGCCTTCGGTCCTCACTAAGCTGATGCGTTTCACACATAAAATTAAGCTTTTTGAAAAATGCACTACAGAGCGGAAAAATCAATAAACACCGGCCTTGCATTTCAGTATTGATGTGTGAAACTGAGCTTCTGAACAAACGCTGTATAGGCCGGCTCAGACACGGTTTGGAGGCTGCAGAGGTTTTGATTTGCGGCGTTGATTGGTCAACGTCTCAGTGCAGCAGCACAGGAATAAAAGCTCGTCTCGTTAATATATAGCTTTCATGAGCCACAATGACATCAAATTATTATACCAATCATTTACCGGACAACACAAACAGAGTATGTTAATGAGAACTGTTGGACTGTGAGTTCAGCAATATAAAAAACAAACAGATGCAGCGGGTGACAGAGAAAAGGAGGGAACAGGACAGATATCAATCTGTCCTGTTCCCTCCTTTTCTCTGTCACCCGCTGCATCTGTTTGTGGGGACATGAGATCTTTACAAACATCTGAAAAGTTATTCATTTTCCCACATGAATGACATTTTCACATTTAGCCAGTTTACTGCGGACGTATAGTCTTGGCTGTCGTCCATTCACCTAACCTCTGACCTGAAGAAAGGTCTGAGATCATTGTAAATGTTTTTTTGTCATCTCTGGGGAAATATTAGCTTGTTTGAAACCTATTTGCTCTCCATAACACACGCATTATCTGTCCTTCCAAGTTTGTAAAAGGTCCCAGAGAGGGTAGAAGAGTTTGAATGATTTGGCATCAGCCAAAATAAGACGCAGAAGTACTTAGACAAGCCTTTGCCAGCCAGAGAGAGCTGTTAATAGAGTATAATGGGACCCAGCAGGAGGTCTGTGTTATTTATGGGCTGTTAGATTTCACTATTAGTACAAGGTGAGACAGAGCCTGCATGTGGAGGGGGACCGTGTTGCACACTCGTCTCTGGAGAGACGGAGAAACAAAAAGCCTCTTATGCAGAGCTTCTAGCTGTAATGTTATGTTGTGTTATCTCACTTTTTTTCTGACACACTCTTCTTCTTCCTGCTTCCACTACCACCCAGGCCGGTAGAGAGTGACAACACCCTTAGGATCAAAAACGAGAAGACGCGCTCGCTGTTGCTGTTCACCAACGTGACAGAGAAACACTTTGGCAACTACACCTGCTTTGCCTCAAACCGCCTGGGGGCTTCCAACGCCAGCATGCTGCTGTTTCGTAAGTTATCACAGAGAGGCGCATGCACACAATGACACAGTGTGCGCATGTGTGCCAGCCCAAGCTGCCACAGGAACAAAGTGCACTCGCATTTATTTGACGTGACTATCAAACAGACATGACATACAAAAAAATAAAATACAAAAACCCGATCCATATGCATTGAAACACTGTTTTTCCCTCTTCGCCCAGTCTCATTTTTGCTCTGCACACTGCACAGCATTTTCTCAGCCCTCTCCCACCTCCTTCCTCCCCATTTCCGTTATTCTCCGCCCCATTAAAGCTTTGCTTGCCTATATTACCGTCTCTCTCTCTCTCTCTCTCTCTCTCTCTCTCTCTCTCTCATTCACGCTCTCACCGTGCATCTCTCATCCATACATTCCTGCATGCACACACACAAACACACACACATACACGCACAGTCACTCTGCTCTCCCCCGTTACCCAAGAAGTTGTCATTTCTCTCCATGCCCAATTCACATTAACCGTCCCCAATGAGTGATTTCCTACCCCCACCCCCCTTTAGTGCATTCAGCATTACCATCTTAAGTGAGTCCTTCATCTATCCCCTTTCTTCTTTCATTGCTTTACCCATTATCCCGGCCAGTCTCCCTTCAATGACTCACTCCCTCGTCAGACCCATACATCTTCCTGCTCTCTTTTTCCACCGTAGCTGCCACTTCTGTCAGCCTATCTCTCCGTCATCTGTCCTTTTGCCTCCTCTTTCCTTCCTAATCTCCCCCTGCCATCATTAGAACACAACAAATCCCTTTCTGTTCTGGAGCAGGCACGGAAAATCGGGCCATAATCGGATACTTTTGTGGTATTTCTATCAATACGCTGCTCCTCCCTGTCATTGCCTCCCTGCCATCTTTGTTTCCATGCTTTTGTACCTTTTTTGTAGCTCACCATTTTTAAAAGGTGCAACAAGTAGCATTTTAATATTAATAGCCCACCATCACATCAGAATTGATGTAATGAGCCCATTACTGAGGCCACTGGCAGGCTGCACCAGCTTTCACTCTCCACTGTTCAATTATAAAACACCAGGTTGCATTTTGTCAATATACTAGGATGCCAAAATGGCACAAAACAGGAAGAGAGAATGTAATTAAAGTGTTTTATTTGTAGTTGTCCTTTAAATCAAGGTGTTATTTTGTCTCCCAAATATGATATTCTTGATGGTAAATTGAATTATATCAACTTTTGTTTTGCATGTTGGAGAATTTTGACTTTTGATTTTGACTCGTGTGTAACTAATGACATTAATATAGGTTGCATTTCATTGAGGTGTTTGCTGGCTGGTTTAGATTTCTGGCACACGCAAATGGAGCATTAGTTTCACCTGTTAGTCAGAATGTAAGCCCCGAACCGCATATATGTTTCTAAATTAAGAAATTCAATCTCCCTTTTTTTTACGGTGGTCATTTAGACGTATCAAATAGGTAGAACTAATAACATTAATGGCTGTGCTCTTGTACTGTGCATGCAAGATCAGTGACTTGCCTCCCTGTCACACGTTAATGGAACAGAGCCATGATTATTGTTATAGTCAAACGTCAAAGCTTTAACGAAACTTCTTCAGATGGTGCGATGAGTGTGAAGCTGAGGAATACTGGAAATTTAGTTAGAATTTGGATGCTGCGTTCCAGAAAACTCGGTACGCGAAAAAAAGTCTGCTAGAGAAAGTACAATGGGAAGCAACTCAAAGGCAATGTTCTTACTTGTAAACTCGGTAAACTCATTGTGCACCAGGAACGCTTGGAGGTCAATTGTAATAATAATGATTTATTTCTGTGTATATTCAACGATGCCCTCTTCTCCCCTTTGATCCGTCTGTTTTCGTGCAGGACCGGGGGCCATACAGGGGCGAGGGACCGGACTACATGCAGGGATGAGTGTCGGCCTGTGTGTTTGGGTTTCCCTCTCCACTGTTCTTCTGCTGAAGCTGTAAAGATCGAGCGCCACTTGGAATTGTCCCTAAACGGCCCCCCCTCCCCCCTCTTTCTCTCCCTCTCCCCCTCGACGGAAGGAAGAAGGAAATGAAATTCTTTAATTACGAACCCATCACTGTGAACAAAAAGAATATGCATTATTCCAGGAGCCATTGAATCATTGCATCAAACACACAACCACATTATTACCCCCCCTTCTTCCCCGAAAACCCAACTGATTCAATTTCGAGGTCAAACCATTGTCATCATCTCTTCTTCGCTCTCTCACAAACATGGTCTGTCTCTCTCTTTTTGTCTCCCAGCATGCCTTGCAGATTTGTCTGACTTGGTACTTCCCTCCTCACCTCGTTCTCCCCTCATTATTACCACTGGGCCGATGTTGATAGAGAGTGTATATTAACAATTATTGTGTCGGTGATCAATGAGAAAGTAGATAATCTAACAACTGGACGATCATTTATGTAATATACATAGACTAATGACTGACCTACAATGTTTGCCTTATGGAAATGATACGTAAAATCTCAATATCATGGTGGATATTTATAGAATTATAGTAATAATGTGTTAAAGACGGTCATGTGACCTTTTGAAAATTGTTCAATTGGTGGCCATGTGGAGTGTCACCCTCTGATCACACACACCTACACGCACACACACACACACACACACACAGACACACACAGACACACACACACACTCACACGTGTATGGCTTTTTGATTTTAACTGTGTAGCAGTGAAGCTGCTATGAATGATGTCAAAATGTATAAAAAAGGGTGGGTGGTGACGGCGTCAGTCTTAACTACCCCTTTATGTAATTTTGGGGGTTTATACCAAGGTTTCGCATGTAGACCCCCTCACTACCCAAACCTTTTTAGCCCCTCCCTCCGCCCTTCTGTTCAACGCTCCGTCCAGTCGCCCTTCGCATCGCTTTCGTGTTCTCTGCTCCGTGTCACCCCCCTCCTCCCTCTGTCTTCCTCCCCAGTGTAAATATATGCAGTTAAGAGGCCACGCCGGCGACTTTTGAGTTGCCCGGCGCCGAACGACATCTCCAATCAGCCTCGACTACGCTCCAGTTTTCTGAAGCAGCAAGAGACTGTCCAGTGACAACGATATCTTCTGTTTCAAAGCTGCGACTCCATCATCTTTGTCGCTTGTTGATAGCATGTACCGGTTAGAGATGTTCCTGTTGTGAGTCCACACTCCCTTCACCCCTCCCTCCCTCCTTCCCTGCACTGTGTCTGTTTTACTCTGCAAGGTTACCTGCTTTTACTTTTTTGGTGTTAATAATAGTACAGATGATGATGATGATGTTAATAAGTATTTGAATAACTATGAATAGTAATTCCATGTGAGAAAAAAAAAGAACAAAATCTGATGGTACTGAGCCGTGCGTGGGAAAAAATGATTTTTTTTGTACTTTACTCTGAGAAGTCACACACATTGAACAACCACATTGAAAAAAAAAAACATAAAAAAAGAGAGACATGTAAAGTTTTCGAAGTGATGTGGTCTATTTTGCCATGACAAGCTTTTTAAAAACGCATTTGAAACAGTCTGAGGGATTATTTCATCCAAATCCAGAAGCAGTGAGTGATGATGTTATTTATAATTTGTAACAGTGTATTGGACTATTTATTTTCCATGCCTTTAACTGCATCACAGATTTACAGCATATTAGTCCAGTTACCATATTGTGTCTCTCTCCAACCAGATAGATAAATGATTTGGATCCATGTCAGTCGCTGATTGTGGCTGTAAGTCGGTTCTTGTTCGGCCGGACCACAGGGAGATAAAGATGTGATTAGCCATTACCTGTGGCTGGCTAAGTGAAGGAGCCGGGGCTCCACCTGTCCCTCCTGCCAGCCAGTGATGTCCCCCATAAATCAAGCTCATACCTGCCACTGACAGGAATCCTCTTCAAGGACAATCCCGCCTTGGTGCACCAGTCCTCCCTCCAATGTGTACCTGTGACATGCAGGCATGGGCACTACCAAATCCCCATGGCACAATTATCCATCCACTACCCCCTCACAGCACAAACAGTGGGAGGTAAGCCCATATTTCAATACGGTGGCACTCGTTTCTCTGCTGAAACACTGTTTCCACTCACATGCAGCGACTATATGCAAATTTGCCATAACGAGTCTGCTCGGAGAGATGAGTTTACCCCCGCTGAACCCTGACTACCGCGACCGTACAGGGGAATTACTCCGTGTTGAATCAATTGTCTGAATGTGTTCCGTTTGATTTTGTTTCAAACCAGCAATAACCCCTAACTCAACTGTGCGAGAGGTATCAGATATGGTTAAATCTGTGGTGTGATATCTGAAGAGATGATATTAACAAGGTATATCAAATAAGTCTGTTGTTGTGCTTTTACTGTGTACAGTACTCTGAACTGATTGTGAAGCTCTGTTTAAATGGCCCTTAATCTAAAACACTACATGTTGTACTCAAAAAGTCTTGCCCTCTGCAATGTAGTCGGGTTGTCTGTGTGGCAGAACACACTGTTTGTGCATGCATCTTGTTGCTCCAAAAGTAATGACGGACTCCATTTCAAGCACAAGAGCAGGTTGTTTGGTCAGTGCTTCTTTTTTTCTGTCTCTGTCTTATTTTTATCCTCTCAGTATCTCAGTCTTTCATGCTGTTTTTTTTTTCCCTTCTGTTTCACTTAAATACTGTACTGTTCCATGTCAGCGTCCCACTGGGTCTGTCAGTGGCATATAACATCTCTATGTACATAATCTGTCCTTGATGAAGAAAAAGAACAAAAATAGAAGAAAACATCCCCAACAAAAAAAAAAAACACGGACAAAAAAAATAAAACATACTGTCATGTTTCTCTATGTGGGATTGAAAAAAGCACGTCAATGTTAGTGTATGGGTGGATTTTGAAAAAAAAAAAAAAAAAAGAAACAAGCAAACTGTATGTTGTGTTCAGGTTTATGGGTAAAGGGTCCAGATGGGGGGGATTCAGGCAATATGACTTGAAATCTTGGAGTGATGATAAACAGAATGTGGGCCTTTGTACAAACAAGCAGCTAAAGAATCATGAGTCATGATGTATGTAAATGAATCACACTTCTGGTACGAGTGAGTAGGACTGGAGAGGGTGTGGGGAAGGAGGCAGCAGATCCCCTGGGTGCAGAATTTGAGGGTAGATGAGGATGCTGTTGAGGGAGCACCTGGTCCGACGGGCCTGTGGGAGGATACCCTGACAATGCAAATCCAAAAGCTGAGAGCCAGAGGGAGATGGGATGACACTAACCAGACTGTGAACCCTCCAGTTAGGGGGAGAAGACAGACAGACCCTCATATTGCATTTCCAAACTTGAGCGCTGTGGTCTTTCCCAGGGGAAGGTGTACACCACACACTATTTATGGTTGCACTATGTAATATGAAGAGCATTAACATAGCCTTGATCGCAAACACAGTCTGGCCTACTTCAAGTGTATAAATAACACCCCGACTGGGGTTCAATGAGTTTACAGTGATATAAACAAGACGTTTGCTCGGCCTCTAATTACATTCGGCGCACCCTGATGAGAAAGTGTTGATTGGCTCCTGCAGCTGAAGGTTATGATCTGTTTACCGAATCTTTGTTGATAAGATGGCACAAAGCTTTTATTTTTGAGCTAACAAAACTAGGACGTAGCGGCAATTGACAGTGTATAAGCATTGTGTTGCACTTTAATAGCCGTACTTTTGACATGGTCAGATTCGAGTAATGGAATTACACCGGCGGAAAAGGAGGTGAATGTATATAGCTGTAAATTAATGGCCTTTTTTTTTGCTTTTGTTCACATATCAGTACAGTGTTTAAACAAGGACTTTAGAATAGGGTTTGTAAAATACCGTGAACAGTTTCAGAGCACTGTGCCTTTGCTGAGAGGAGTAATTAAGCTCTTCAGAGTGTAAGGAAAGATACCGCACATCGTTCCTGAACTGTTGCAGTAAAATAATTATGGTGCTTTAAAGCCAAGACTGTAGAATGGCAGAAGAAATGCAAGCCCGGAGAAGGTTTGAATGTACTTCTGTCTTCATTTTGTATGTGGCAGGCTAATGCTGTAGCTTTTCCTACAACACCCTCCCGACATGGAACCGATCCCAGACCGACTTTCAATTCTGAATGCAATGGTTAATCAATACATTCGACGAAATGGTTTTGGAAGAGAGCAATTTCTCCCTGGCCGGCCTCACCGGGCCCCCAGAAGCTGAATTGATCAAGTGTCTATAGACCGGCCTTAAACCAGAGAGCATAATTCATCATGGCTGATACAAGACACCCCTAATTGCGCATTGATTTTAAACCCTTCTCTGAAACTATTTTGGCAAGCTGTAATGTCAGCTCAGTAAACTATGTGTTCAAAGCTACACTTCAGATCCAGGGAATGAAGAATTAATCATTTGTTTTTCATGTCAATCCAGGCTGGTATTTGTTTTTGCTACGACCGTACACGCTCACAGGGCTTTTAATGTGCCGTATTGTTACATTACATTTCATTAGCAATGGCAGAGATGAAACCTGGATCATTTTGCGGTCGCCGATGTCAGCAGCCATTGACACTGTGTATCCAGAGGCTTATTTCTGGATGTAAAATACACAAAGTTAAGACGTGAGCGTGCAATACAATATTGAGAATTTAAACATAGCGGATCATAATTTAATGAACTGAGAAATTGCAAACATTGCTGTACCAGAGCCAGAATACCAAAAGGCTATATATACGCAGAGTGACAATTATATATGAATGATTATCGTTGCTCTAAATCCCCTGCTCACATCCTTTACAGCAAAGCACGCCTAATTCCCATATATTATCCTAATTATCCATTGTTTACCAACCATCTACAGGCTCATTCAGTTCTCATGGGCAAGTCCATGTTGCAAGTCTATTAAGGCCCAGTACTTTTCCATTACCGCAGCTAATGAGTGCATTAGTATACAGCATGCAAGACGGAATTGTGATGATGGAAAGTCTCAGTGAGCATGAGCACACTTCAGGTGTTGGAAATGGCATCCGATTTGTTAATTAAAGAGTCGCATGACATTTGCAAGATGAAGGTTTAGATTATTGTTCGATAGATGGATAGATAGATAGATAGATAGATAGATAGATAGATAGATAGATAGATAGATAGATAGATAGATAGATAGATAGATAGATAGATAGATGTTGCAATGCCGTGGTTAGTATTTTGTAGATAAATAGGTGTTCTGTATATATTTAATACCTCAGCTTGCAGCAAAGATGTCGGGTCACAGAGACGCCAGCCTCACCCTCTTCCTCGCCGCGACCACAGATGGTGTCTTGTCAATCACACACCTCTCTAAGAACAGGAGCGTCTGGCTAATTAACAGAGTGCCGCACTCCTCCAGTTGAGCAACATTCCCATGGACCAGGCAACACAATGGAGGCATCTCGCCCACCACGTCTCCCCTAGTCATTAAGTCGCCCACCTCACATCTCCGACATAGGAAGAGTCCCATTACTTGGCCCCTCTGAATCACCAGCCCACGCCTGGCATTTTGCTTGTCAATCAACCGCGGGGTAAATATTGGTTGTGGTGCTGAGAACTGACAGGGGGAACTTGGATTTCTTTCACAAGTGACAGCGCCAACTGGTGTTTTTTGTGCTGATTTATATTGCGGTTGTGTGGCGGTGGGCCTGTGATGAAGTCACCGATGCGGGCTGCAAGTGTCTTATTAACGTGTTAGGTGCGCTGGAGGCTGGGATACATGACAGGATGTATGATAGGGGCTGGCCATGTGCTTTGTGCCTCAAGAGGGCAATAACAGTGAACAAACTGCAGGAACCCTCGCTGCAGACTAATGGAAAATGTCCCATTTGGAAACTAATAACAAATTTTACCAGAAGAGAACCAACCGTGTATAATTGAGGGAATGAGTTGTCTTAGGTTAGTGTTGAATGTGGAGCCCATCTCCCTCTCCCTCTTCTTCTCTCACTCTCTCGCCTCTCTACACACTCACACACAAACACATGCACACACACACACACATTCCTGTCATGTTTCCTGTCCTCTATTTCTTTTTGTATGGAGATAACCTGTGATAAGTCCTGCTCTCCCACCTCTCGGTACTCCAGGTTTACCCACTCTGCCGTTTCTGATATAAATGATGTGTGTGTGTGTGTGTGTGTGTGTGTGTGTGTGTGTGTGTGTGTGCGTGCGTGCGTGCGTGCGTGCGTGCGTGCGTGCGTGCGTGCGTGCGTGCGTGCGTGCGTGCGTGTGTGTGTGCGTGCGTGTGCGTGCGTGTGCGTGTGAGCTACACAGGGCCGGCATGTTTGATTCCTTCATAACGCAGACCTGAATTACAGACAGTATTCCATTTCTCAAGATCTCATCAATGTAAACACACACGACACAAAAAAACACACTAAAACAACGAAAGGAGCAAAACATTTGCCTTCCACCGTGACAGGTGTTCAGTGCTGTGAAGCGATGATTGTACTTCCTTTTGATCCGTTTAGTTGCTCAACGTGTCTTCGACTTTTATTTCAGTGTCTTCTTTTCTTTCTTTCTTTTTTTTTTCAAAATCCATGAAGTGGAGTTAAAAATCATATCAAGTGGAGGGAGACAAAAAAATAAAATATCTGTTTTGTTTTTAAGCGAACTCGCTGTGTGTGGTTTGTTGCTGCAAGCGAGGCGCTCTGTTGGCCCCTGTGGTTGGAAAGGAGCTGAGATCAGGCGAGTTTCTTCAGCTTGCTACTTGCTTCCTGCTGAGTAAAGAGCCTCTGCTTTTGTTGTGTTTGCAGGTTCATCTCAGAGTTTTGTTTAGTTTTTTATTAAAATGTCTAAATGTTCAATTTGATGAGACTGTCAGAATAAATGGCTCATACCAAACCCCTTGACAACAACTGATTTAAATGCTATGAGTGGGTGATAACTTCATAATAGAAATGATCCGTGTTAATTAACAATCAATGTGAAAATGTTAACTAGTTTGTCCATTTTGATTAACACTGGCTGTTGTCATTCGGTTCATGTTAAATTCTTACAGGCGGGAGGAAACTCTCCACTTCGTCCTTTATTGTCAATCAAATTGATCATAATTTTCAGGAGCAAATCTGCTGTAATTCATTCATTCATTAATTCAATATTGAAACAATATTCTGTTTGTGGGAGAGACCCACGTAGACCCCTTTTCTGTTTTAGGGCGGGTAGGGGATCTTAGTATATAACAGATCAACAGTATCAACAGTATATGCCACATATAAGTGGATCATATGAAAGCTGGGAACCTAAATATTAATTTGAGCCGCAGCTCAGCAGTGTGTATTAAGCTATCAGAAATAAAAAATTAAATTATCGATTAGTTAATCAAAATACAATGTGGAAGTGTATGATGGCCATTCCCATGCTCAATTGTGTCTCGTAAGTTGTTGCAGCAATTAATGGGTTTATTCCATTCATTACACAGATTTGGTGCTTAATTTAAATGAAAAATTATCAAAAATCCTTAGAAAATACCACAAGACAATAAGACTTTGACGAATAG
Organism: Myoxocephalus aenaeus; assembly: GCA_038501785.1. Taxonomy (NCBI): domain Eukaryota; kingdom Metazoa; phylum Chordata; class Actinopteri; order Perciformes; family Cottidae; genus Myoxocephalus; species Myoxocephalus aenaeus. Next base: position 5,820,281 of record JBAMJR010000020.1, on the reverse strand, counting down.
CGGTCACAACCGGCTATTATATGCAGTGACCTCAAGTTTGCTTTGGGGACAAACGTCATCACATGTGAATACTTCTGGGTTCATTAGATCCACAAGAGTCTCAGATTTCCAGTCATATCACATGTATGTATAAAGACTCTTTAGGGCTCCCAGTCAATGTTCCCTCTAATTTTTTTCAGCACTGAGCAATTTTTTTTTTTTCTGAGCGCACATTTCAGCACTGTGAGCAATTCGCGACCTGCCGAAAATGACCACAAGCCTGCGTTAGCCATAGGGGATTCAAAGAGATGACAGCAAATGCATCAATATGTATACAAGGTTGATATTTATTCAATATCCTTTATAATGGCTAGACTTTGGGAACATTTTAATGATGGTGTTTTACCAGTCAGTTTAGTTGAACTTAAAGGATCTTTGTTGAACTTCAATCTTCAATAAGGGGAGGTTATGACTGGTTCACTGGTTATGACTGATAATGATATATATACAAAATAAAAGTATCAAAGGTGTTTAGTCATTTCTCAGCAGGTACAACATTTAAGTGGAACTTCATTGAAAGAAAAATGCTAATGCAGTGCTTAACAAGAATTATAGGCCTATTAAATTGACATGGTGTCATTTTTCCTAAAGGTAGCCTATATAAACAATTTAATAACTGGAGTGGTTTGCAACAAACTAGGCTACAAAACATGTCATTTGAATGTCATTGAGGGAGATAGGCCTATCTGGCTATGGGGCACCTGCTCTGCCTTTCTTTTCATCATGGTAGCCTATAACTGCTGGAGCAGGGCCCGCCAAGAGTAGCCTAAACAGCGCCGGCCCTAGCTCATGTGGCGCTCGAGGCGAGCTTCACTCCTGGCGGCCGGAGGAGGACAGCGGGGGTGGGGGGTGCTAACGGAGGCAGAGCGCTAGCAGAGGTACAGAGCGCGCATGTCGAGAAACGGGACGCTGATTGGCCAAGAAGACTCGACGCGTCAAAGATCTTCTATTGCGGAGATGGCCCACTTCTATCTCAGAATCACTGGCGCAAAAAAGATTTTTAACCCCTGAAAAAAAATCTATTGCGCGGTCTGAAAAATCTATTGCGCGGCCACTTCGACTGGCCTGCGCGGCCGCGCACGCGCGCAGCTTAGAGGGAACACTGCTCCCAGTGTGCAGAAATATTAAAATACTTCATGTTTAGAATAAGCAAAAATAACACATCTATACTGCATGCAAAAAAACTGCATTGTAGTATCATACAGTGGGCATTTAACTATAGAACATATCTGGTGAGGTGAGAGCTCAAGGAACACCTTCAAAAATCACCATGCCAGTTTTCTTTAGCCAACATGCGTCTAATACAAGCTAGCATGACACGGTGGGCACCAATGGATTCATAGGTCTGGTTTCATATGATACCTTCACTCCAGCCCAAAGACAGTAGGCCTAATTTTGGTATCCCAGTGATCTTTAAATCTGTCCAGAGAGGGTGACTTTATTTAGTCTGGGCAGAAGAAAAAATCAAGTTGTATTCTGTTGTAAATACTGTGAAACAAAACAACATAGAAATAAGAATCATGTCTGTATATTGTTTAAATCACATCATGAAACCATCCCAAGAAATATAAGTACATGTGAAATAAGAGTGTTTGATTCTTATATAAGTTTGTACTATATGGACACAGTTAGGTTATTTTTTTACTGAGTATTCAATAATACTTTGCATTACAGGTACGTTGAATGTTATTTGGTAAGTACATGAAGTTGTGGTTGTATTCATTGGATATGTTGGACTTGAAAAGGTGACATTGACTTTTACCAATACGGCCAATAAATGATATTGGCTTTTTTTAAGAACAATGTGAATCTGAAAAGTAATTAAATGTTTGCTTCACGATTGCTCTCTTATTTGGAATAAATATGACTATTGTTTCAGTTGGGTCTCACTTGTCGCTGTTTTTAAAGCCCCTTGACTTACAAACAGCAAAGTAATGTGTTGCGTGATTACCCTTCAAGTGGTGGCACTCGCAGTGTTTTTATCAAATCTGTTGTTTTCAATTTAGATTGAAAAGTTTTAGGCAGACTGTTTTTCCTCAAGTTGAACTCGTATTTTTAAACTTGCGTGGCTTCCTTTGATGGCGATGATTGCACCTCGTACCACAAGTCTTCCTCCCCCCTGGGGGCACAGATCTGAATTCATTATACTGTCGCTCATTAGGCCACTCAGGAAATTCATATTTACAGCTATTGCACAGGAAAAACTCAAAAAGCTAAAATCAAAACAAGAGTTTTTTGGAATACATCAACACATTCAAACTAGAAGACATAATGTGTTGCTACTTGTAAAAGGTGTTTTGCTCAAAACTCAAAATACTCAATAATAACTTGCAATAGCAAGGGTTCTTTGTGTTATTATTATTTATTTATTTAAGTAATAAGCCATTGTTTGTCAGGTAACTGGCTGTAAAAACAAACATTCACTAAGGCTTTTTTGGGGAAAACATTGAATGAAAACATTGATTCCAAATTACTGCAATAAAAATCGAAATAATAATCCGACAAATCAAATAGTTTGGATGATTTAAACGGCGTCTGCACGACTGTATTGAAACACAAACCTTTAGAATAATGGCAGCAGCACTTGCTGACTATTGCACTGTGGTTTCTTTCAGCATGCATATTTGTCTTTTCTTTTCACCCAGAATCAGGTTTCTTCTGAAGTGTGACCTATTAATGAACCATCACCTCTAACCATAGAGTGCAACAGCACAACAAGCTGACACCATCATGTTTTAAAGCACAGCCAGCTTCAGACTTCAGAGTGCCTGAGCAATTATTGCAGCACTCAAGATTGGAGGGAACATCAGCGGCGTGTCAAAGATGCCTCACCTGTGTTTGCTTCTATTGCTGGCAGGCCAAGTACCAGGTCAGTCCCAATCCAAGTCATGTTACAAAATGTGTTGGCTTTGTTAAACTTGTCTTTTCTTTAGTTTCTTTAAATACACATTTCAAAAGTTTTATTTGACATTCAAAATTAAATAGCATATATGTTCATCATGAAAATGATTGACTTAGTGCAGAAAGAGAAGTAAAAAGGTTGAGAGACGCAACCTGTATTTTTGGACCAGTTTTGTGTTTGCTGGTCTGCTTTTTCATCTGCACTCCAATTGTGTGCGTCTGAGTGTTTTGCTTATCTTATCTGCAGTATTTCATCATCGCACTTAATAATCACTTCATCACACTTAGCAAGACAAGCTGTCGCCACAATCAAACAGATACTCCAAAGCTGTTGGAATCTTTTTTTACTTGAGAATGCATTAGTTTTTTGTTTCAAAGGGGGAAAAAACTAAAAGTGTGTTGTTCGGTGAAGTTTATCACGTTGAGAGACATTCAATAAGTGTTTGGTGCATTCTAAAATTATACCGAATTGACTTCCAATTTAGTTCTCTGAGTTTTCTGCCACCCAGGAATACTAAACACACATTTCAAGTATTTGTAGTTGACCGGCAGGTTTGCTCTAGACTTTTTTTAAGTTCTTCGTATGACACGTTTTATTAATGGCTCTGTCTTTAGCCCTGACAGCAACTCCAGAGGGACTGAGGGTGAGACAGCACCCCGCCTCTCTCCGTGTGATGCGGGGTGACACGGCCACCCTGTCCTGTCATTTCAAAGTTGAATCCCTCAAGTATGGGGTTCAGTGGTTCAAGCTGAAGTCGAGAAAGCAGCCCATTCCAAAGTCACCCAGGAAGTCCGTTGTGGAGAAGAATCAAACGTCCTCCCTGGTGATCACCGAGGTAGCACTGGAGGATTCTGGGTGGTATTACTGCGAGGTGAACGTCCTGCAGAAAGACCCGGAGTGTGGCAACGGGACCGAGCTGGTCATCTTGGGTGAGAAACAAATTGTTCGTTTCAGAAATTCATTAGGGCGGCTCTGCTTGGGTGATGTTGCCATGTTGCTGGTAATTATGTCTCATTTGTAGAGAGCCACGGTGTTTAGTGGGAGGCAGCTCGATACGAGCGCCGGGGAGGACTATGATTCACCATAACAGGAACGGCCAGGCTCAATCTATAAAGAAATCAAGCCATGTGAAATTCCCTCAGAGTTCATCTTTTTGCCTGAGCAGTTTCATGACAGATCTAGAAATAATCACCCCGGCTCCATGTGCAGTGCCTTGTATCGATCTTGCCCAGGGAATTGAAACTCACCAGAAAACAAGGCATGGAAGGATGGCCAAATTATTATGTGGAAATCGTTCATGCAGAGGAAAGCTTCCATTGAGTTTCTCTGAATGCATTGTTGCCTCCCCCAAATACCGATTTTAGATTTATTTGACATTAATGGAGTTTTTATATGTGACAGGTCAAAGGTTTTGTACCGTTTGCTCAATCACCTTTGAATTGAGCAAATGAATCACCTTCCACATTTGTGGAAATGGAAATTATAGTAATTTATAGCACAAATGTATCATATAGTGTATGTTTTTGTTTGTGTTATGTAGCCTTCTATTTTACATCCATTTTCTTTGTCTTGATCTCAGCAGGCTTTACAAAAGTGCATATTTTGCACTCTGCATATACTTTCATTAATGTGTTCTTGTACTTTTTATCAACACATTTGCTCTTAATTTGCCCTTGTTTTTAAATAAATGGCTGCATTATGACTACCACTACACCATTGACTTCTCATATTCTTATGGATATTCTTATTTTCTGCTCCAAGGACCCAATTTTACATTCATCTGATTTTTAACTGTTTTTAACTGCCGTGTTCAACTCAATCGTCTTTAGATATTAATGGGTGCCGATCCAAAAATCACAAACTTGGCAAACGTCTCACAATTAAGTGTTTATACTTTGTTGCACTGATGCAAAAGAAAAATGGACGGAATTTTAAAAGCATGTTTGTCCAAGGTTTGTGAAAAATAGTCTTTTATGCCTAATCCTCCTCCTGGAAAACAATACCCTGTTGCCCTGACTATCATCTCTTCACCGGTTTCTCAGTTGGTAAATTGTTTTGGCATATTCTGTCGAAAGTGCTGTCTTGTAAATACTTGAATTCTGCTGGCTATTACGTTTGTAACCTACGGTTCGTGGGTATTGAGGCTGTTGTTAAGGGAAAGAGCTGAGGAGAGGAAATGTCTCCAAGGAGAGTCTGTTGAGTATCCCGGGGGCGGACATGAGGAATTACTGCTGTCTTGTTCATATGAATACAAATGAGTATTACTGATGTATATGATATGTATTGATGTCATGTAAATGTTTTTATTCTTTGTTTGCAATTGGTCACATATGGTTGTCGCATTACCAGAAATAATCACATTTCTCTCCTACTTTTCTTACTGAAAAAGTCTGTCTTTTGATGATGTTGTATTAATTGTTGTGTTTATTTTATCTGTAGGTTATGCACAGGATGAGTTTACATATATGCATACGTGCATTTTGTAATGTTAGCGTGTCGATCAATTGGTCATGTATCTTGTTGTTGCAAGATGAGAATTATATCAAAGAAAATTGTATAACTTTTGTATAACTTCTCTATATTTATCTGACGAGTATGGTTGTTTTTTTAAGGATGTGTATCATTTGGGTTTTATTCAACAGCTGGTTCCTGCTGCTTTTTAAGAGGGGTCTCACACACAAACCAAAGGAAAGCCTCGGGCTGAAACACGTCTGTTTACTTTTGCTGCTGTGTATCATTAAAAACACGTATTTGAGTGCTGAGAACTATTCACCCGCTTTGTTTTCTTATCCTTTTTCTACTTCTAGCACCACCTTCTGCTCCAAAGATTTACCTCCAGATTCCCCCCGACCCTCGGACTGGTCGGTGGGCTCTCATCTGTCTCACTGGGGGGTTTCACCCCAGCGAGCTCACCCTCACCTGGACCTACCAGAGCGCAGCAGCCAATACCGATCAACCGCCAGTCACCAATTGCACCCTTCCTGCGTTCTACCCTCATGGTGACCTGTCTGAACACCCGGTGGACGGAGCCCTGCTGTCCTCAGATTGGTTGGTGAACTCCATGCCTACAAGCCACTCAACGTGTTTCCAGATGATGGACAACCACAGCCGGAAAGTTTATCTCTTCAGTGTGCTTGTCCTCCCACTGAAGGAGTCTTTGGAAGCAGGGATCACCTTCACTTGTGGGGTGCAGGGCCACCCTGCCATGACCACGGTTCTGACTGCCTCCTTCACTTGGGGTAAATAAAAAAGAGCAATCAATCCATTTCCCAAATATGATCAGTTTTGAAATTGGTCTTCAGAATAAGAATCAGAATTGTGTATTGCCACGAGGAATCTGACATGGTGAAAGATAACAATAAACATAGAATAATAAAAAATATAATAAAAAAATAATAACAGAGTGCAATAATAGACAAATATGGTAAATAACAAACAGATAACAGTACTTTAAAACAAGTATTTTAAAATAAAAGTGGCAAGTTTAATTTAATAAGAGAAGATGCATGGGTGTTTAAAACAAACACGTGCGCCGCCCGGGAATCGAACCCGGGTCGCAAGAATGGGAATCTTGCATGATACCACTACACCAGCGGCGCTTTGTTGGTGACGCCAAAGAAAACAATTATTCTCGTATTTTATTTTTGCTAGTTTAAATTCCCAGTTTCCTCTCACGCTATCCTGAATGTTCTGCAACATAACAAATGTGACAATACTATGGAATTATATATTATATTATGCCAACCAGTTTTCAATATTTAACTTAATCATGTTTTTTGTTTGGTATGACATTTCAAAATATTATAAATCCCTGCTCTAGCAAATGAGGAGCACATGTCGTTGCAATTATGGGTGAAATAAAACACTGCACCTATTTCCATCTAACATTGACCCAGAATATGAATATGATCTGATTTAAACTGCTGAATTCATTATCAGGTTTATACAATGTATAACCTTTAGCTTCAGACTGCAGTAAACTGTAAATACACCTTAAAAAGTTGATAATGTGTTTATGTTATAGACATTATTTTACATTTACATTAAGATGGAGTCATGTTTTTAGAGTAAATGTAAGTCTTTATGCTCTGATTTGGTCTCCACCAACTCCTGAGAAAACGATCTGACTCTTAAACTGTTTGGTGCTGGACCGGTATAGTTGGTTTATCTGAGTTCTTTTGCAACATTAAAACAGTGAAGTAGTGGGGCAGAATACTGAAAATGAAATAGCCGAAAGACTAACGAGTTTTACAAAGCTCAGTAGAGCTGAAGGAAACTACATGCGACTCCTTTTAATTCATTCATACATATTCAGTCATATTAAAATATTGGTATGAGCAGCTTTAAGTTTGTATGTACACAGACGTATAGCTTTGACAAATGCAGCTGATCAACTCTTGTACTGATAGAGGTGTTTATGCCTCCAACCTTGTAGAAAGTGAACAGGATTTCTATAGGATGTCCAGGAAGGAAGTCTATAGGCAACTTCCTCCCTAATAACAGTGTGTACTGACACAGAGCTCAGGGACGACGGGGCCTCACATACCACAAGTCGCTTGTTCAGTGTTTGCCCTACTTGACTGTTAATGTGGGTCAGACATCGATCATTCCAAGGCAACAGATTGCCTGCAATACTGCATACTTGAACAAATTAATGATTTACCCAATCAATGTTTAAACACCTCTCTCCTCCCAGCAAGGAGGCGAATGTCCATCAACCGAAGCCAGTTCAACCTTCCTGATTTAATTCTGCCGTGCTCAATAACATGATAAGTCGGTGCTAATCAGTGTTGTTTTTTTTTGCTCTACTTTCCAGATGCCTCCCCGAACGAGCTGATTGTATACTTGAACATTCTGAAGATGTGTCTCCTCTCTGCAATGACCGTCGTCTTTTTATTGGAAGGTAAATGTGAGTAAACCTCTCAGCGAGAATTACAATAAGCGGTTAAAAGACCATATTTAATTTATGTGATCCCGCTCTCAACAGCTGTCAAACATTTCTGCGTGCAGGGGAAATTATGTCTGCAAGGTGAGTACAATTTTTTCCTCTGCCTTTGGCAAACAAGTCATGTACACACACACACACACACACACACACACACACACACACACACACACACACACACACGGATGCATACACACACAGGGCTGTTTTTTTTCTTATTGCCTTATCCCTGTAACCTATCACACAGGAAAAGAGTCAACACTGACGCAATTACCAATTATTGTCTTCCAGGAAATACAAAATGAAGTGGGAGAGAAAACAAAAAAGAGCCGCTGGGTGTGCGACTCATCTCAGCCGACCAACCTTTGACAAACACAAATCACATAAATCAAGTCCAGAGTCACGGCTGATGCTCAGAAATGAGAATTAACTGTCAGTTAATTCTGCACTATGAGTAACTGTATAATCCTCTCTCTCTCTCTCTCTTTCTCTCTCTCTCTCTCTCTCTCTCTCTCTCTCTCTCTCTCTCTCTCTCTATATATATATATATATATATATATATATATATATATATATATTTAAAAAAAAAATATATATATATATATATTTTTTAAAACCTCTTGCTGTATATTCTGCTTGGCTTTTCACCCACTGTCTATCCTCTAACATTGATGCCATGCTGATTTCTTTCTGAAAATCAAAGCTGTTTTTCTCTGTAACTCCTTATCACGCCGGCGAGCTGACTATAGCGTGTTTTGAGATCTGCTCAATTGGCTGGTAGTTGGCACCTCTTCGTCATTCACTCGGGTCCGTGTGTCAGAGTGAATGCTTCATGCATGATCCACCTGTCAAACAGACACGGTGATCATCTCAGGCCTAATCCTCGAAAACGGGATCGCAGCCGGAAGCGCTCGCTCGTGTGATAGCATTGTTTACGTGTGTGTGGGGTGAGATCTTGATTCATGTGTTGGGGGAAGTTAAATTTAAATGTAGGGCCTCCCCACATTACTAATAGCATCAAATACTGCCAGTGATAATGACATGTAGAGCAAGAATATGTGTCTACATCTACAGTACAACCAGATTAGTCAAAACGAACAAGAAAATATGCTCAATAAACTTGCTATTGCTCACCATTAATGCTTATTTTCTATTCTATTTTTTTACGAAGATACATAACTGATCGTGTGATCACATCTACATTCAGGTAATGCGGTTGATATTTACATGCAGCGTTCACATCTGTCCGTCTTTCAAAGACAAATTATTCTATTGTTATGAAAATGGCGGTTTGTCTTGATGTTGTCACTTTCTATTCTTCGGCTCAGGTACGATCACACACACACACATTATGCAATTATGATTTGTGTATGAAAATAGTACTCCTGTGTTTTGTATCAGGTAATTACAACACCCGTCATACAGCTTTCAGACGTATATTTTATGCATTCAAACATATATTCAAACATGTATGATACTTTATTGCCACGTATAGTTTAGATATAATCAAATCCTAGTATGATTCAAGATAATGTAAACAGAAATCTGCATGAAAATGGTCATAGACATCGAAGGCAAAATACAAAATACACAAATATATGTTCACATAAAAAGCAAACTGTATATTTGCTGCATGTGTGTTTGTGGGGTCACACAAAGCCCTGTGACTTTCATCACACTTGAATCTTCTTCAGGATCTCACACTTCAGTTGACACATAATGAGCACGTTGCTACAAACAGACATTTCCTGTTCACGGTCCAAGCTGTTCGGAAAGCATGATCTCTTATTGCTGAGAGGTGACGTCCGCAGCTGTTGCTTAGATATTGATTTGGCGGCTGCAGCACTCCAAAAACACCTGACTGCATTTAGTTCTGATGAAAAACTACTCTTATATAAGAAGTATTTTTCATTTAAATATGACTGTTCAAAGGACTGTCTGTGTGGCTTGCTCATGACAACGCATAAAAACACCTGTGGCCTGCTCAGACGGACAGGTGTCCTCTCGTGTCTCGTTTCCTAACAGGAAGTGCATCAGAGAGTCAAACAGTATGCCATATGCCGAGTAATTTTCTCACGTGTAAAAACACAAGCATGACATTGATTTCCTGCTTCCAGGGATGAAGAAATAACAAATTAGTGAAGGCAGCTGCTCATGGCTTTTTTTCCCCCGGTCTGCTCAGATAGCATTGATCTCCTCTTGTTTGTGTTCCTTATCTATCGCAGTCTTGTTAATCCCCTCACACAAGGCCCAGAGCATGTGACAGGACATGCACCTGTTAAGGCGACTCCTAACCCCTTCCATCAAACTACCCACAGTCTTTCTCACAGCAGAGGAGGAGAAGTAGAAAATAAGAGGGTCTAGACAAGCGTTAAAGGTGCTGCACAGCAGGGCTTTGTCTCGCCAGTCGGGACTTTTCCACGTAATATAACCGACAATGTGCGAGATGTTATAGGGGCCGAAACATAAAGCGAACACCAGCAATGTTCCTAAAGCCATGCCAATGGCCCGGAGCTGCCGGCGCCGGTCAATGTGCTGCAGCTTGGACAGAATCCTGATGAAGTTGATGTAGCAGAAACTGCTAATCAAAAAGGGGATGCAGAAAAGTACCACGCAGAGCTCCAGGCGCACAGGCAGGAGGATCTTCAGCTGAGCCTGTGTGAAATTCTCATAACACACTTCCCTCTTTTCGCCACCAACGGCAGAGGCGTTCGGGGAGTTGCCAGGGCTGATAAAGGGCACGATGAATACAATGCTGAGGTTGATGAAGGAGAAAATCCAGAAGAAGATGCTGGCAGCGACGGCGTACACTGGTCGCCGCTTCAGGGTGTGCTGGATGGGGAAAGCCACCCCGAGGTAGCGCTCTACGCTGACCGCAGTGAGGAAGAAGGTGCTGTTGTAGATGGTCATGTAGAAGACGAAGCCAGACACCGGGCAGAGAGGGTAGGGCATGTCCCACAGCATGTTGTTCATCACTTCCTGCATCTTGAAGGGCAGGAAAGCGAGGAAGAGGAGGTCGGAGATGGTCAGGTTGAGGAGAAGGATGTCGATCGGTGTGGGTTTCTGCTTCACTTTCTTGCAGAAGGTGTAGAAGGCGAGGACGTTGGCCGGGAAGCCCAGCACAAAGGTGATGATGTAGACAGACAGGCACAGTCCAGTGTGGCACTCCTGCATGGTGGCCTCGTTGTAAGACAGTCAAGGGTGGAGATGTGTCACATTATGTCCTGGACTCTGGGGGGATGCATGCACTGCGGCACAGGGAGGTTTGATCTGTCGGGCAGTGAGAACCGCAGGAGACGGAGGCTTCTTATTGGGTCAGTGGCCTGGAACAAACCCGGCGAGACAGCGTGGTTTTCCTGTCCCAACCGATAAACCAACGCTCATCGTTTCCTCGAGGGTTTTGAGCTCTGCTGATAAGAGAGAATGGAAGGAGATTACAACACTGCACTGCACAGTATTTCTACCTACTGTCCATTTGACACTTGGTTTAAGAGTGCACTGCTCGACTTTTACATGTGTAGCCGACAAGCTGAAAGACCACTGGAAGAAGAGAGATAAACTGTAATTCAGTTTTTTTTTTTAATATTCCCTCTTAATTTCCTTCTATAACCCTACTTCAGAGTTTATTGTGAAGCTCAATTATCTCTTAATGAGGAGCCAGTGTTTTGTCTGGCGCATGGGTTTGTAAACAAACCATAATGCTGTCTTATTGCTTCCTCCGTCGTAAATACAGAACAGTGATGCTTTTATCACTAATGTCCAGCCCCTGTTTTCAGTATATGCACATTTACTAGACATGTTGAGAAAATGATGACCCTCGTAAATGTAATGACTTAACTACACCGGGCTCAACGCTATAGCTGGTCCAGCGTCACAGCACACTTTTGTCATCAAAACATCTCTATCTAATTTCTGCATCTTTTTATGAAGGAAATACAGAATAAAAGCTAAAGGAAAATTGTAGAATTTAAAGAAAATAAATAATTCAAGAGACAATATATGATATTAAGAAAAAGCTGGTTTCTTACCCTTTATGCAATGAATCACACAAAAGTGAACAGTGAGACAGAACTTAACTCTTATAGTCCAGAGTTTTTTGTTTTCTTTGTAAATGCTGAGAAGTGTGAAGAAATTGTAGAAGTGCCACCAACTTCCCTGTCTGTCATTGCGGTTTTTCACTTGAAACATTTCACAAAAACTCTACACGCTTCCTATTTAAGCCTTTCTGAAAAGAAACCACGTCAAGAATAAGAAGTAATTGTTGCTTACCTTATTCCACTGCGTGTTTCTTGGCACACCCACATGTGGTGATTGCTCAACTGTTTTATTTGATCTCCTCTATTCACCAGCCTCCAGCTCCTACCTGCTGTCGGCCGGCACGTCCCCTTATTTGCATGATAATCTAAACATCCAGCGCAGATAATAGAAATTATTATGAGGGAGATACTGCTGCAATTTATCTCCTGTGCTCACCAAACACGGTTACTGTGGTAACACCTGGCCTTTTCGCGATATGAGTGGCGCAGAGGGTCTCTGCAAGCCTGCCTGATCATAGGTTATTAAATCATATTTAGTTATCCATGCCTACTGCTTATATGGATGCCTCTTTTTTTTTATGCGAAAGAAAAAGACATGTGACACAAAAGCGATGACCTGCTGTCAGGGCATTCCCTCCCTTTACAACATGTGCTATATGGTTCTCCAAACAGAGGCCAGTTGTTTGAAAAGCCATATACTGTACATAATGATAAAAAAAAACACGACTTCCCATCTGTATGCGGCAGAAAAACACTCTGGATGTTAAAGATCAGTGATCTTTGTATATTTAATTCCTAAAATCACAGCGGGGTCAAGTGTCTATTAAATAGGTGAAACAGGTGAAAGCGCAGATACTCAAGGCTAATTCCACAAAGTGAGAGAAACGAGCTTTTGAAGTAATAATGACTCAGAGGTGTACAAAGAGTCTTTTTGATGTTGGCTAATGTATGTAAATCACTCTGAGGCACCTTCACTTGAGTTAAGTCCTTAAACACTTGATTCCCATGTGTGAATTTCGGATATTTTGTTACCCGTCTGACACGAGTCCTTATTAAGTATTTGTCCCCTTTACGACGTCAATCACTTCCTGGCCCACGCTGCTAATCTCGTTCAGAAAACTTCTTTCAACTTCTCGCATGCCTCTGCACCGCAGACGAGCGGCCACAGAAGAAAATGTTTGAGTTGGGGGCAATGTGCTCCTTTCTGAAACCATCACATTTATATTCCACGCATACATTTGGACGATCACATTGCATTATGCAACCTGGTGTGTTCCACTGTAAGAGCTGGTTTTACAGAGTGATATCATGGAGGGGGGTTTCTGACATGCTGTTTGAGCTCAAACTTCCCTGTAACGCCTGGTGATATTTCATCATTTCAGGAAAACCTTCTTCAGCAAGTAAAGAGACTATTTACCCTCCTGGCAAGAGACACAGGAGCAAATGTGTAGACAGGGTCCCATTGTGCACTTTCCATATGACTTTTTCTCATCTTCTAAAAGGATATCAGAGGAAGAAGATACTTTTTGACATGAAGCAGGGCCGTAAAAATTCCCCCGCCTTCAAACCCAAACACATTTTAGATTTGAAAATATGATGTGTCTGCTGTATATTCTATTTCCCAACATGAAGGTCTGAATGCAAATCCACACTGCTGGAAAGATTTTACTGATTTTATCCTGACGTAAAAGAAGTCAAATGTAAATTAAATTTGGAGCACTTGTGGAGTAACAGTGATGCATGCTGTATATTTATATATATATATATATATATATATATATATATATATATATATATATATATATATATATATATAGCAGCAGAAGCAGTAGCACTAGGGCACTGCAGGAGGCACTGACGAGCCTCGGGGCAACAAAGATGGCTGATTCATTCTTCCCGAGTTGTTGTGTGTGTTAATAAATGCGCAAGATAAACAAAGACGGAGGTTCCAGCCAGGTGTTGCAAGTGTGTGTGTGTGTGTGTGTGTGTGTGTGTGTGTGTGTGTGTGTGTGTGTGTGTGTGTGTGTGTGTGTGTGTGTGTGTGTGTGATAAAATAAGGGACTTTCCCCAGCAGCGTCGGGCAGGTTGAGTGTTGTGAAAACAAGGCATGAATGGCAGCAGCAGCAGACCCACAACCCTGAGGTGCTTTTCAGAGTTTGTGACACTGGGGATGAAGTCAGACAAAGCTGATGCAACAGAGTGATATTTGTGAAAGAGCACCAAAAAATAGAACAAGGACACGGCTCAGACGCACAGTGGTGAGGTACAGAGAAAAGCCTGCAGAGCTGTGGTTACTGAAGCAGCAGGAATAGAATCATACTTTATAAAACCCGAGGAGCAGAAAGATTTATTAGTGTGCCAATGTATCAGGTCCAAAATATCAGAAACAATCTCTCCACATCGGAGCAATCCATCAAAGATTTTTTCTTCTCTTTTATTTATTTGGTTTTCTCATAATAGATATACTTTATTGCCCTAACAATTTTTTTCCCCCCTCTTAAGTATCCTAGAGGTTAAATAGAGAGGGTGGGCAATAGTGCTTAATGGAGCTGCTAACTGTAGATGAATTGCATTAGTGAGTATTTTAAAGGAGTGTTTTAGTGTCCAGTGGAGTCTCTGAATATTTAATTAAGGAATAAAATGTGGCGGAAACAGCTAATTGTTTTTGAGTTAATTAACATCAGACTGCAAAATTATTCACGGAAAAACTGAAGACTAAGCGCCGGCCTTCAGAAAGCCGCTTGAAGCTTAATGCGAGCCACCACTCTGGACCATGATATTGACCAGAAAACCAACCGGCCCTCACTGTCTGCGTCCCTCTGCTCTGTGCTCACGAGGAAAGGCCACTTTGAAGTTGAATTGACACGGCTGTTGAGAGCGAAGTGTGTTGTTAAAGAGCACAAACATGGGCAGCGTACACAAGAGCTGCTCTGCATGTAGTCAACGGCCCTTTGAAGAGCTGGGAAGAGGAGAGAGAAGAGGAGATGATCGAGTGGCTGAATAGGCGGACATGATTGTCTGCTTCCCCTTCTTGATTTACTGTATACAGAGTAAATACAAACAATAATAACTTCTCAGCTTCTTTATATTTTATGAGAAAGAAGAAGGAATAGAAAAAAATAAAATAAATACATTTCTGTTGAGGTAACTGACAACACATGCAACTCCATATGAAGAAAACACAAAAGTTTACATTTTTTCATCACCTGCTACTAAGTTCTGCTGCTGTATTAAAGACAAATATGATAGTGGTAGTGGTAGTACTCCATTCCTTTACTTCAGTAAAGGCTCCCATATCACACAGTAAAAGTTAGAGCTGCACATGAGGAAAGCAACATTGTTGAAAATCATGATCACTTTATTGCGATAAATAAACAGATATTAAAGTGTACTTATGTAAAAAGTATATTCTTTCAAACATGCTTTTATTTGACACATTGTACATTGAACTGAATACAAAAGTCACCAATACAAAAGGATGATAGTTAGATTTTAAAGTGCATTTATCTACTTTTAACTAACTACCTTGCTAAAGATAAAGTGAAGTAATGGTGTTGTGGGCAGAGAATGAGGAAGTTGGTCTGCCTCTGTGTGTGTGTGTGTGTGTGTGTGTGTGTGTGTGTGTGTGTGTGTGTGTGTGTGTGTGTGTGTGTGTGTGTGTGTGGCTATCCGAGCCTGTTGAAGCTGTCGAAGCTGCTCAAGGCGGAGCTTATTTGAACTATTACAGTGGTTTTCGATCTGTAGGGGTCGGCACCCTCTAAAAGGATCACAAGATAAATCTGATCTGAGGGATCATGAGATGTTTAATAGGAAAGAAACAACAACAACAACAAAACGTTCTGTTGCCCAAATTTGTACTTGTTTTTCTGGATTTCTCTTAAATTCTTGCCTTTTTGCAAAACATTGGGCGAGTAGAAGGGAAAATCTCTCTTCTGCATTATCATTACTAACAAATCATAGACATCTGATACCACTGGACCTGCTTTGTTTATGAGAGACTGACTGTCGAAACGGTTGGAAACCAGCGGTTTACTCTTTAACAATGCGCTGTAATTTGTAAGATTGTCGTATGTTTTTATGTTGAATCTTAATCTAAAAAGTAACACGTCCTGCTGAACTGTCGTGCGTCGCACTATTTCCACTTAGTTGGACACAGTATAGAAACAGCCATACTTGCTACCTCAGACAGCTGATTTGTCCAATTTCAGAACAGCATCTCTCAGCGACTGACTCAGCTGCCTCTTATCAGCAAATTTGTTTTGGTCGACATCCGGGGAGACGAGCCATTGTCTCACACAGGACTGTGTGCACAGCTAACGGGTCAGATGCAACACATGACTGCCACTGAAATGCACTTCCATCTTGCCTCTTAGACCCCAGTGCATTTGAAATAAATAGTTAATTGTGTTACCTCAAGTAGATATCTCAACAATGAAGAGATTGTGGCTCTGTGCTTCACGGACTTGAGCCTCCTTGCTGATCCCTCTGTTAATACCCAGAGCATGAACCTATAAGCTTCCTTATAGTCATGGCAGGGGGGAGAAAAAATAACAATATAATTCTTCCATCCCGACAGAAGAGTTCAGTGGTTGCTAAGCCGCCATATTGCTATTTGAAGGGTGACTTTGCTTTCAATATGCAGAGGCTGGACTCATTTTATTCCCAGTGACACATTCATAAAATAAAGCTTGTTGAAATGTTGAAAAGATAATCTTGTACATTTGGCTGGGAGTATTATCACGTCTGACCTGAGTCCAAAGAATGACTGTATTAGGACAGAAGAGAAAAATAGATGACTGTGTGAAAGCCATGGAAGCAAAATAGATTCTCAGCCCCTGGCACCCCGCCCATACCAACTAATCAGTTTTATAATCATCACATCAATTCCTTTTAAAGAGAAATATCAAAAGGAAACTATTGTGTCGTCTCATTTCAAAGTGCTACTCTTACTGCCAAAAACGGGCAATTATTATTTCAACCGACAACACGTGGTGATAGCTGGCTTTGTGCAAGTCTCGTAAACAGAGAAACCAAGATTAGTTTTTAAGCTCAAGCTTATGGTCAATGTGAAGATTTTTCAAACTTCTTGTAACAAGGCCAGGTCACACACCTGCACAATGCATCCAAGTCGTGGCCCTTTATTGGGTTATCTGGTGTTGCTGGGAAGTCACAAAGTGGTTGTAAAAGCAAAGCTGATATCGAGGCTGATGGATGTATGGACGTACTTTGAAAATGGCCAGAGATCATCAGCACAGCGCTAATGTTTGAGGTTCCTAAGCAATAATGGTCTTGCGTCATCGGCCCTTCATTATGAGCCTGAAAATGATGAATATGCACGACAAGAAACAGCTCGTTGATTGTTTACCGAGCTTGTTGAGCTGTTCTCTGCGCCGGCAATCTATTATGTTGCCTTTATTTGAAAGGCGGCCTCCATTATTTGTCTTCTTTTTATTTACAATACAAACATCTTTGATTACCAATACTTTAGTTCCGACTTTCACACAAAGCTTGTCTCAATTAATCAGTGATGATTCAAGGTCTTTTATACAGAATGCTTTTAGTCGGGTTCAGAGCCGATAGAATTTAGTTCATTGAGCAACTACAGAGAGCGATAAATATACTGAACTGAGCTGATGTTGAGAAGCTGCTGATCCCCAAACCAGAAGCTTAGATGATAATATCTTGAAAGATCAAAAGGAATAGCACTTAAAATGCATCTCATTATGGGAGCAAAAGAGAGTTGAATCAATGGTTTTGTAAAACAGTGGGCGATTGGTGAGATAAAAGGAAGCCCCGATTGGACCGGAGCCACGAGACGGCGGCATCACACTCGTTCTTGGAGGTCGATGAAACTTGAAAGTCACTGCTCTTCTGATTAGAGGGAAATCGCTCAAGAGATGTACAGAATACACCTCTTTAATATCTTTGCAGCGTAAAAGAAACAACTGAGCTGCCGTGTTCAGGTGAGATGAAATTTTAATGATCACCAACGGGAACATTTGGTAACATTTGAGAGCATTTAGATGAGAAGTCAGCTGCTAATGGTTTCACACCGACACTCTAATAAAGAAATATACATATCGCTTGTACCAACTGCTCTTCATGATTCCCTTTCTTACAAGAAATTACTATTATTACTTATTACCTTTTTTATTATTTTGTTTTTTGGGATGCACATTTAGACATAAAATACATTCAAAAGGTCAAAGGAGGGAGAAAAATAGTGCTCTAGTGTGTGTGTATATATATATATATATATATATATATATATATATATATATATATATATATATATATATATGTGTATATATATATATATATATATATATATATATATATATATATATATATATATACAGAATACATACATACATATATACTTA
Organism: Myoxocephalus aenaeus; assembly: GCA_038501785.1. Taxonomy (NCBI): domain Eukaryota; kingdom Metazoa; phylum Chordata; class Actinopteri; order Perciformes; family Cottidae; genus Myoxocephalus; species Myoxocephalus aenaeus. Next base: position 5,801,975 of record JBAMJR010000020.1, on the reverse strand, counting down.
TATATATATATATAAGTATATATGTATGTATGTATTCTGTATATATATATATATATATATATATATATATATATATACATACACACATAGTATATATATATATATATATATGTACATTTTCTGCCACTGTAGGATGGAAAGATTAATACAAGTAAATGTACATTACTGTGTTCCTTTGAAGAGCTTTTGTTTGGTCAGGCTGATAGAAAGACTTTTTTAAGGTCAGCAGAAATGTCATTTCCTAAAGACCTTCAACGTCCCTTCGAAAATATTTTCCTTATCAAAAGCTGCTCAAAAATATATGATAGTAAGCAATTCTATATAAGTGAACCCTTGCCAAAACATTTTGTAAATGTCACCGTTAACTCCCCCAGAGGCCTGCTGAACATGAGGTCACATGGCACAGCAGTGGCATTTTGAAGGGTAGAGATATTCCAAGGCTTTCTGGGCCACATTTTTCAACATAAGGTCAGGCAAACACAAAATAAGCAGGAACATGTTGGTCTGCAACCAATGTTGGCTTTCATTATCAATTATATTTTCAGGATTAATCATTTGGTTTTAAATGACAGAAATAATGACAAAAGCCCATCACAATTTAGCAGAGCCTCAAGTGATGTTCGTTTATTTCCAGATGAAGTAGTTTACTAATTAATAATGTTACAAATGAAATTAAAAACAACGAAGGTTTGGTTGTTTTTATGTACGACTAAAGCGATGAATAGATTCTCAAAATGAAGCTTTTCGGCTTTCAGATGAGTAACTGATCTTTTTGTCAGTCACCCATCAGCCGGTTCCCTTGAGGCACAGAACCGTCTTATTGTACATTTTTAATGCAAGTAGCAGTGGTTTACAGGAGACAGAGACGCCATCAAAGTCCATTTATCAGCTGACCTCATGATGACCTTTAAGTCTACAGCAACAATCAACGTAGAGACAATCCTGAAACCACAGATTCACATCGTGTCCGTTTAGTTTCTGTTGTGTTTTGTAATTAACATGAACATCTTCCTGCATCGCTCTCTGCACGGGCCTGGTTCTGTTTGATCAATAATACTTTGGTTGACGTGTTTATATGAGTAGCAGTAGTAGTTGTAGGATGAGGAGGAGGGAGACGTTTATCGTGTCCTGTGTATGGGCATAACGGAGGACAGTTTCAGACGGTCTCTCCCGGAAGGCCTTCATGGTGATGCCCCCTGATACTTTCTCTCCTCCACACAGCTGACCAATGGCGTAGAGAAGTGGGTGTGAAACTTGGATTATCAATTTCGTAAAATTAAAGAAATTATATTAAAATGTTCAGTAGACTATTCCACCATCCTTCAAGCAGTTCTGAAGCAGCAAGCTGGCAGCTTTAGGGCCTGCAAGAATTCCATCTGATTTGTGTTGGTAACACGTTATTTTAACCTCTTTATCAATCAATCAAACTTTATTTCAGACTCAAGGTCCAGATAATACAAAACAATTAAATTGTATAAAATACATACAAAAGCACAATTAAAATACATAGACCTACCAATGGTTTATAAAGAGACAGCTGTACCTACGGCTCCACAGCTGGGACTGGTAGCGTAGTAGTCCTTAGCATTCATAAGCGGTGTAGAAATGGTTCAAAACTCACTATAATGTAGATGTAGGCAGATAAAAGGTTGTTTAAATGTTTATTAATGTATTTGTGAAAACTATGACTTCTCCTTTGAAGCATCTGTAATGGCGTATAGACAGTAAATGAATGATTGACTACACATCATGACACAGCTGTAATCATATTTAATGGGTTTTCGCACGGCACATTATTCTCAATATATATTCTACACACACACACAAACACATATATATTTAAATATGTGTGTGTGTGTGTGTGTGTGTGTGTGTGTGTGTGTGTGTGTTTTCATTGTTTTAAACCCCTAATGTTCCTTTTAGATTATAACTGTGACTGAAACCAATGCAAATAAATTCGACTTGACAAGATACTGCGATCCGAAATGGTAAATGAGTCGCTAAAACTCAGATAAATTAATTACCGTTGGCAAATCTGTCACTCATATCCATTCTCAATTCTTCCTGTGGGTGTAAAAAGATATTTTTAGAATTTTAGAAAGTAGTCAGGCTGAGCTGCTGAGCCCAAATAAGTAGGGCAACACATCCGTATCAAATAGCACACATTCACACACGTACTTAGGGATGTAGGGATGTCCACAAGAGCCTGACCAATGGTATCGGCTGATAATAGGTTACTGGTTTCTGCATTGGCATGGCTGAGGAAGAGGAAGAGCATATGAGCACATCACTACTGTTAAGCGGACTCTATAGGTTATAGGAGGGCTACTCAGCATGATAGCTGGCAGAGCAGCTGTGCAGATATTGGTGCAGTTACACAGTGTAACAGCTGTAAAAACCTGCCTTCAGCACACACACACACACACACACACACACACACACACACACACTTTTGTTATGAGTATTTTTGATTGTATGTGTTCTGCTTTACGGTCTCAAGAAAGTAGGCCAGTGGCATAAATCGAGGAGTGACTGAAATCCATCCAGCCAGTGTTGTGCAGATATAAGTCAAGCTAAAAGCAGAGTTTAGCTGCTATCCTGCAGGCTATTTAAAGTTCCACTGACTTATATTTAAAAAGTATATGGGTCTACACGTCAGGCATGGCAGGTTTGTTCCTATAGCCACGTACAGCACAATTACTCAGCATGACAGAAGTGGGATAGATAAAGAGAACTTCTCTCTTTTTCTTCAGCCCCTCCCCTATTAATCTGCACAATTTACAGTGGACACAAACACACTCAGCGGAGCCGTCTGTCCTTCTGGATTCATACACTGATCTCTGTCACCTGGTATTGGTTTGTTGGGATATTTGAACCTCTTGTCTACTTTTAGGTGTGTGGGTTGGTTACATGGCCTGGAGCAATGTTTTGTGTAATGTACAGTCCGAACAAGGCTCTGCAATTACTGAAGTGTGTTGTGCTGGCATTGCACACACAACTATGTCACTTTTGACAGAAGAAGTAACACGTTGTTCTTCTTACAAATAAAAAGAAAAAAAGTGAGCAATAGAAAACACTCTTGCTCAAATCAATACACTGTTTGCTGCTACTGTCTCGATTGCTCCGCTGTGACCAACACTCATTTCTCCTAAGGTATGCCGAGTGTAGTTAGAAATGCAGAAAGTGGACCAAAATGCAGAAAATGGAATATATAAAACAGAAAGTGTGTACAAAAGCCATGAACCACATTTTGTTAATCATGCCTCCTCTAACTGCAGCTGTGATGCTTTCCTTTATGTTCTTGGCTCACATATAGCAACTCGTGCATCTGCTCTGTTTTGTACGATCATCTCTCTTTCTTTCTGCTGACTTTGGATTTTTCTTTTGCTGCAACACATGGCTTAATTATGAGAAGAACTATCTGCACTGCCATTCGAAAAAGAGCTGTTTCTTTGAACTGACTAACAGAAGACGCCTGTGCACTGCGCATCTTCTTTCCACTTTCCATTTGTGGTTTCAGTCTAAACTGGGAACCTATGTTTCTGTTAAAACTGTGTTTAGTGATATGGTGTCATGACGTCTATGGCTGGTTTCATTTTCAGCATGCATTATTATTCCTTTAAACATTGGCTTTATAACAAGGAAAAACGTCTGTAAATATGAATGTGTATTTACACTACAATGCTATCTAGGACAAATTGATTTGTATTTTAAAGCCACAGAAGATATCAAAGATCTATTACACTGGCTTTAAAGCTCTGAATTTGAACAAGAACATGCTTTCTCTTTTGAATAAAGACTTATTTACTGATACTTCTCATAAAAAAAACTGAGAAGTACCAGTAAGTACCAGTCTTTATTCAAAAGAGAAAGCATGGTGACAATATGAAACGCGACATGATACGCTCAACAAAAGATTACGATAAGACACAAAACTCTTTGAAGTTCTTGTGTTTGATATGCATCCCTGAAGGCAACAGTTCACCTTTAAGCATAACAAGCCAAATGACAACTGAGGATTTCCTTGTTGCTGCAACCGACTGTATTTCTTTTTTGTGTGCCGGACTAAAGACAGGAATAACTTTGCCTATGGCTTGTATTTTAATTTCAGCAGTCAGCATCAAAGTTGCACATATGGTGAAGGCCTTGAGGGGAGAAGAAAAAAAAAAGAAGAAAAAAAAGGGAGGAAAGTGATCAACAGATAACCTAAAAAAACATCCTCTCTCATAGCTCCCCCTTGTGGGATGACGAGGCATGGAGTCCCCCGGCTGCCACTGTGCAGTTTGGGTGTGTGATTTACATTTTTAACACTCCCATCTCGAGCGATTTACAGTCAGTGAACTGTTGGGGATTCACTGTCCTGCTCAAGGACATCTTGACTGGATAGATGGCGGTGGCACAGACTGAAGCTATAAACTCAGGGTCACTGTCACACTCTAAAATGTTGAGTTTTTTTTTTTTTTTTTTTTGTTGAGCTGCCCTGGTGTGTAAAGTTGAATCATAAATTTGTTTCATTCCATATTCCTCTGGGACTCGTGTGGCATTTCACTAAAGGGGGGTCGGTGCACAGAGGCAGCCGTTCAGTGTCTTGCTCAAGGACACGTTGACAGGGATATCAAAGGACTAACCAGTTCACTTTAATGATGATATGGACTTATAAGGACTATCAAGGTGCTGGAGAATACTCATCATCATTGCAGTGAACAAAGGAAAGGCGGCATCTTGACTTTCCCTTCACTTGAGGGGATTCACGAGGTAATTCAACTTAATTCTGTCTGGGCCTCATAGCACCTCCTACGTTATTTTAAATTACAAAATGCCATCAAATCTACAAAAATATGTGTGCCTGCTGAGCTGGACTGAATTTAAATTAAAATTGGATTCAGATTATATTGGCCATCTTGTTGTATTAAGTTTTCCAGTGCAAATAGTCTCCAGAGTAGAATCAACACGCACACACTTGAGGCAGGAAAGCTCTCTGCTGCTGCAGTTTGACACACACCGAAACGAGCATTCATCAATACTAAAAAATGCCCTATTTGCACACAGCGCACTTGAGTTATGTTTGCCTTTAATTTATGCTTCCAAAGGGATGCGTAAACAATTACAATTACTTGCGGCAGTCACAGTAAATCATGGCAAATCAGTATAATAAAACAACACCAACAGATTTGCATGCAAATTGGCCCAGGAAAGGAGGCCACATCAGCGTTTGAGGTTTACTGTGTTGTGCGTTTCAAGACGACACCGGGCCGTGTAATTCCAGTTGTTTAGGCCATAAACAACACACTTCACTTCAAAGACAGCAGGAACAGAATTTGTAAAACTGCTCCAAACTTCTCATAAATCACAGCTTTCATCTGGAGCCGGTGCAGGCGATGCCGCAACCTTTTCTAGCACCAGGTACTCAAAAGCACTCCATCTCCACTCGTTACAGTGCTAGACTACCGTGAAGTGTCTCCAATAGTGAGCAGCAGGACTGTTCATCAGAGGTGACGTACATGTGGGAGCAGGGGATTGGGAGACTGATGAAGCTGTGATCCAAACACGCGCTCTGCACCTCCACAACAAGCCGAAGGAACAGATTCATCTAAAGGAGAATCAACAACAGCGTTGGGTGTACACAGGCACCATGCATAATTAGCACTATAGACACAGTGAGCAGAAATATGCTCAGACTGCAAACAGCTCTGTGATTCAGAGGCACACTAGAATAAATCGGTGTTTTTGTGGTCTGACTTACTGTCAACATGCATGAGGAGGTGTTTTGTATTGGAAATCAAAAGATCCTCATGTTTGAGAGAATTTGGCATCCACTGTGGTGGAAATATAACAGTGTGCCGTTTGAGCAGTAGACTTCACCCAAGTTCGACAGAAACTTTGTTGTTATTATTGAGGAAAGAAGATTTTGGAACAATTCTGTACAAATCCTTCCTGAGGAGCAAAGATACTGAAATGCCGTGCTTGCAGCATCTCACATGAATATTCAACATCTGTATTAACAATGTACAAGCATTCATTTTCTGAAAAACAGCACAATTTTTCAAAGGCAATAAAGTGAATCTCATGCCCCAGCTGTTTGGTTGGAGCCACCAGATGTGCTGTGTATTTGCTCGACTGTTTTCAAATTTGGATGTTCAAGTTTATGTCTTTTGATTTTAAAGGATGGGGCATTATTATGTAGATTTTTTAAACAACTATGCATCGTTTGATATCCCTTCCCTGCTTGTGGTTCTCGGCCCACTTATTGCTAAAATATTAATCTTTAAAAAATTGTTTTGTTTTCATAAACGCCCAACTCATTTCCTGCAACAGTTGGACACTACCTTTTCGTAAAATGTGACTCTCACAGCAGTAAGTAGTGCATATGTTGTGGACTATTTTCAGCTGGGGATTAATACACATTTGCCGGTGTGAATTTACAGCAGCAGGATAGCGTATGTGCGATCGACTCCAATAAACTACAGAGCTTGTGTTTATGGGAATAATGTACCATGTCACCCAGAGCAAATGTGTAGCTCACTGATGTGGTTTTATTAGACAACAATGGAGCTATATAGTACAGAGGAATGAGATATGTCACTTGTTTGAAGGAACAGTTCATTCAGGATTTGTTGACAATAATTAACATATAGAATACAACGCCTCTTATCCATGAAATTTCATATGAAATGAACATTTATTCAATAATAATGGCATTCATCCATTGATGCAACCTAAACAATCACAATCAATTGCAAGTTTAACATAAAGCACAAACATTATAAATCAATAAATACATAATTGGTAAAAGTAATACAGGCATCCCATTGTATAAAAGATGTGCCGTCCGTGACCCAGTGCAGACAGTAAATTGTTACATTGTGCTTTTTCAGCAGAAAGCGTGGCCGCTCAAGTCTTTGTGCTGACCTCATTCATGCGAGGGTGTGATTATTTTCCCAAGTCATTTAAAGCATTTAATTAATAAGCACCCATCCATTTGAGGGATACCCCTTCATAGTTAGCTGAGCATTACTTCATCGCGCCACTGAGGCAAATCTGCTTAATTGAGAAGTGTCATAAGAGGCATCGGTAAACAGAAGGCGCAAAATAAATAGCTCCATGTACATTAAAGACCACCACTATGGCTAATTTCTTCCTCTATAATCGTCACCGTCGCCCAGGGGCCAATTCCCTTCTCGCTTACTGTCTGCCACTAACAGATGAAGCACACATATTCATGCTAGCAGCTCAAGTGCATTTTGTCAAGGTGGTGTTGTTAAGTTTTGATGATGAATGGATGATGGGAGGTGAGTTTGGTCTAGACCTATGGATCACTGAACGAGTCTACGCTGAGCTGGCTTTGATGCATGACCAGTGCTTCAGAAGTCAAAGTAGTCCAATACATGTGGGTCTAGTGTGTGTTTGGAGAGAGGGGTTGTTGACGGGGGAGCATCTTATCTAAACATCCTACAGTATCACCATGTAACTTATTTTATGTACATTCAGCCTCCTTCCTTGAGATAATTTGTAATTTATTTTTAAGACTCTATTCCAAAAGGTTACATTTTTATCATCCCCATAGGAGACATGTTCATTTCTTTCATGAAAAAAAAAGAAAATGTCGGTATGGCATCGTTTCTGAGAGCGGACCCTTATGCAGTCAGTCTTGCTTGGTGGTATATTGGATCACGTCTGTCAGCTGTTTGTTTGTGTCAGTAGATGCATGCGAGACAGTTGTAGTGTAGTCTGCTGACATCTGTCATCATCTTGGTCTCCCTCTGGGAGCCTGATGCTGGAAAGACACAACAAGCCCTTCATTGCCAACATGTCATGCAGAAGAAAAGACAGAACCTCCGACACACAATGGTGCTTTTAAAAAAATGCCACAGTGTCACAAACACTCAAGACTAAATAAATGTTTATGGCACCAAGAAGACAATCGTACAAATGCAACCTCCATTTACAAGTGCCGTCAAGCATCCCTCAAGAAACTCACACTGCTGACAAAAGCACAAACTATTGAGGTTGAGGTGAGGTAGAGACAGGACTGCACACACGCACAATGATACACATGAAGTGTGACATGATATGACAGCCTTAAGTGCACATCTGAGAGAGAACCGTCTGCTGGAAATCTGTAATATCAATAAGCACTGTGGGCTGCAGTTACAAAAGCACTATGCTGTGTCTCACTCACCTGCTGTGGGGGGGTGAAGTGGGAGGGGTGCCCATGGCCTCGGGCATGGGCATGCCTGTGTGCACCATTTACAGGATGGTGGTGATGGTTGGCGGGCCGCTGTTGAACTTGCATGGGTCGTTGAGCCACCGGTATGTTAACAGGAGGTCTGGGGGGCTGAGGACCTCTCGTTGGGGATTTGTGCTGCTTCCTGGGGAGGGCCTGGAACTGTGCAAGGGGGATAACGGGAGGAGGAGTCGGTGCGTGCTGAGCTGCAGCTGCAGGAACACGTGCCTGTGGTCCGGGATGAAGCAGAGCAGCCGCGGTCTGTTGTTTCCGATTCTGAAATGTTTGAGCCCTCTCAGTGTGGGCTGTAAGTGCAGCCTGGGTTAGGTTCCTGGGATTAAGCTGGGCAGAGGAGTGTGGGACTGGAGCAGTGCCTCCTTGGCGAGGCTGATTGGCGCCATTTGTGACAGGATACGTCTGCTTGCCCGGGCCTTGTGGTGGTGTTTGGATCGTCACTGCTCTGTGTTGCTGGGCCATGTGTGCCTGTGGAAGGTGATTAGGATCAGCCAAAGCTCTTGAATCTGCACCCCGCAGTGCAGTCGGTCCGTGACGTGTCATCAGTCCTTGTGGCAGAGCAGAGCGGCCTACAGAGGCCTGCTGGCTCATGAGAGTCAGTGCCCGGGGGTTATTGTTGTGTGTGGTTTCCTGCCTGGGGGCAATTTGGCTACCAGACGAACCTCTGATGTCTTGCTGAGCACCCTCCCTTTGTGTGTGGCGACTTCTCTGTGCGTGGTGTTCAGCCTCAAGCTGTGTTACACTGCGAGTGTTTGGGCCTCGAAGATCAGCTGAACGGCTCCGTGTCCGTCTGTCCACTAATGGTGCATCTTGTCTGGGTGGAGCTCTGCTCCGGGAAGTGGTTTGGCTCTGATGTCGAGGCTGGGATCGGTTTGGCGTTCTTGCCTCTTGTATGGGAGGATGGGTAGTGTAGTCTGTATAGTCAGAGGTGTACTCAGGTGATGTCTGTCCTCTTTGAGGCGTGCCGCTGGGATAAGCTGGTGTCCCTCTAAGAAGATCCCAAGAGTTTCTCTCGGACCGGCGATGAGGCTCTGGCTCCTGCTGGAAGGTCTCTATGTTGGCGTTTCGCTGAGGAGTATACGCTGGTGTCCCTCTGAGGAGATCCCATGAGTTTCTATCGGACCGGCGATGAGGCTCTGGCTCCTGCTGGTAGGTCTGCGTGTTGGCGTTTCGCTGAGGACTGTTATTACTGTTGTAGTGCGTGTATCCAGTCGGGACTGGTCCAGGCTGATCTTGGTGACCTGCTTCTATGTTACTCGGATAGGACTGCCCACTTTGCATTCTGGGATTTGATTGCCCTGTTTGCATCACGTTTTGTTGGGTTGTATTGGTAAGTGGAAATGAGTTGTCTCCCTGAGTCTGTTGACCAGTGTTTGGGTAGGAGTTAAGATTGACATGGATGGTGGGTATTTGTGCATTGTTGTTTTGCTGGGCAGTTTGTGGCAGTGTGTTGAGGCTGACATGGACGGCCGACGGCTGGGCGCCGCCCTGGTTAGTGCCCGTCTGTATGAGAATGTTGGGATTTTGTTGCTGTGCGTTCGGGAGTGCGTTTGCATTCTGAGAGTCGGTGTGTGTAAAAGCCCGGTTGTCAATACCATTGTGTGGGTATGAATTGCCGTTCTGAGAGGCATTGTTTTGGTGTGTGTTGGTGTTAACCAGCCCGTTCAGCGGCAGCGTCTGTGGGTTTCCACGACTTTCATGCGGGGCTGCGTATAAGCGGTCAGGGTGGTGGGTACGTGTGTTCAAGTGATAGAGGGGGGGATGGGGACCTTGGCCCAAATCCCTTGCACCATTAAGTTGTGGATCTGGAGGCTTAATGGGAGCAGATGAAAAATGACAGGAGGGAGAGCAGAGACAGGACAAGAAAGATGGAATGAGAAGGTTAATTTGGGAAAAGCCTTTTAGCATAATCACATGGACAAGATTAAGTCAAAATCAATGGGGAACCATCTGTAAACTTTACTGTGGCTTACTATCGGCCTAGGATTTGGGTTGGTCTTCTGCACAAGCACGGAAGTATCACTTTGTCTCTGTTGTGCTGTAATAATAGAAATAACAAAAATAAATCCCTGTGGTGCCATAAAACATGGCTGAGCTATTCTGTAAAGCATAACTGGAAATAGAGAACATCAAAAAGTGTTTTACAGAGTGTTTATTTCAGCGTGATGTACAATAAAATAGTGGACAAACAAAATGTCCAGGACCGCATGCACACTTACCCCTCCTCCTTCGCGCGAGGAAAACAATGAGCACGATGAGGAGCACGATGATTAGGATCAGCAGCAAACAGCCGATCACAATCCCCACCACTTCCCCTACATCCAGACATGTGGCTGGAATAGAAATAATGGTGGCAAAGGGGGAGAATTAATAACGATAATGAGTCTGGAGCCCAGACAGACAAGAGGACGAAAAGAGAAAAAGGAAAAACAATAGAGCAGAGGGGAAGATTCTTAAAAAGGATTATCAAGTAATAGCAGCGAGAAAGACAAAGAAATGAAAATAAACGGAGGAGAGCGTATGTGTGAAAGTCACTGAATGACTTTGACCACATTCTCACCAGATCAATCTCCCAGGATACTTTCCGTCTCTCTCCTGTCGTGAAGACAGATTCAGGAACAGAGTCCAAAACCAACCGCCATTATTATCAGTCACAGAGAGGTCGGCGTCCACCATAACTCACCTACGATTGCCAAGTCTATCCCTTGCACCGACGTGCCACCAGTGAGGCCATTTCTGGCCGTGCAGACGTACCGACCGCTCTCATCTGTTGAGAAGGTCTGAAGGCTGAGCACCCCGCTGTCCGGCTGGCCGGATGCGACCGGCTGCCCGTCACGTTGCCATGAGAAGAGGGCAGGGGGCAGCGAGTCAGACAAGCAGGTGAGACGCACAGTCTCTCCCACCAACACATCCCCTCCCCCGACACACTCTTTCGGGGAGACCTTGGTCAGCACTGGGGTGTCAGGGCCATCTGTTGTGAATCACAGGACATCAATATCAGCATTAAAAACATTTGGTACACCCAGCAAAATCTTTGTTTGAAAAAAAGCTCACTAATGTACAAATGATATATTCTGCTTAAGGGTTTATCATTTTGTCAATTATGGGTTTAAGTCACCTCGTCTGCCTGAAGTATTTTGATGAGCCCTCCTGGAGCCAGTCAGCGTATTACTGAGCAAGTGAAGGAGCTGTGTACTTTCTTCTTTAAAATCTAAAATCCCAATGGCTGCCCCCGCTTGAATAAACATATGGCTCAACAAGTCATATTTACATATTTACAGTGGCAAGCTTGGAGAGTGCAGAGACACGCCCATTTTTAAAGGCCTTGAACAACCTTGCTCCTTCCTTTATCTGTGATCTGCTGATTGCTTATAAGCCTGACCGCTGCCTGAGATCTTCGGGCATGGCCGTACTAACAGTTCCAAAATAACGACCGGTCACTGAAGGTGAAAAAACAGCAATTCTGATATACAATGAATAGTTTATGTAATTCATCTTGCAAAAGGCCAAATATTTGCAGATTCTTGCTTCTCAAATGTGAGCATGCTGCTTTTTTTCTGTTTCACATTGTTGTTAATCATCCTTCAACATGCCCCCTTAGCTTCTTCTTTCACTATTCTCTGATAGACTGAGCAATCAAGAAGTGAATCGATGAAAATAATTTAGCTGCACTGCCCTGCTTTATCATCTATATTACCCTAAGTGGGATCATAATTTTCTAAATGAACATCATGCAGCATTGAAGAAGACTTGAAACTAGCTATTGAGTCCATAAACTCATGTTTACTGAGATAATAAATCAAGCAATAAGTAGGGACATCTTCTCATGGACTTCTAAACAATCAGACTTCTTTTTGCAACCAGAGGAGTCGCTCCCTGATGGCCATTAGAAAGAATGCTAGTTGAAGGCACTTCCTTATTGGCTTCACTTTTCAGACCCGGGAGCCACTTATGTATGCTGTTGGAGTGATTGGGTGTGTGACAACGCGATCAAGACAACGCTAGAAGCAGCACAACAAGCTTATGGAAGCACGTCCTGTGCAATCCGAGTGCAATCCAGGACACTGTGAGCAGTGCAATGTAGATAGAGTAGATAAGCTACTGTTGTTTGCAGTGGCTGCAGCAGATTAGCTGCCACTTGTCTTGATCAGTGCAAACTCACAGTAAACAGTGAGGCTCTTTGTGGCGGTTTGGGCGCTGATAGGGTTGCTGACGGTACACGTGTACTCCCCGGCATCACTCCGCCTGGCTGGGTTGATGACCAGAGAGCCACCTGAGATGGTGATCCTGTCGTTGGCTAGGATGGCTGCCCCTCCTTTGCCCCACTGGACCGTGATATCTGTCCCGCCAGTCCACGTACACCTCAGAGACACATTTCTCGCCTCCACCACCACTGAGGGAACTAACAGACTCACCGTGGACACTGCATCTGCAGGGAGAGTGAAAAAAAAAACAGTTTGACCAAAGAGCTACAAAAGCAGAATTTCCCAGATACGGTTTCTAAAAAGGCACCATAACTGTATGTAGAGAGACATGAGAGTAAGAGAGAGCTCATTTCAAAAGTTGGAGTGACAGAACAATAGAGGGCAGCTTTATGTTTCTGTTGAGGATAATTTGTTATAATCAAAGAAAGTGAGAGCTGAGAAGGGACAGGATTCAGATAGAGGCACAGATGGCGCATAAGGGGGCAGACGGTGTGAGTGGTAGCCGAGATGCCTCTTGGCGGGCAGCCTAAGTTAAATAATTGGAGAAGGAGAAGAGGGGGGCGTGCAGACGGAGAAGGCTGTGACTAAGAGAGAACCGCAGCAGCAACAGCAAACAAACAAAAACACTCAAGCTACCAAAAAGCTCTAATCACTTGCATTTTTGCGAACTTTCTGCCCGCCTGTGACTCAGCAGAAGCATTTTATATTTTAGGATTTTACTCGAGTTGTGAGCGAGTAGGAGGTTGGGAGTCATGCTCAAGGATGCGGATGTGCCGTGACATGAACTAGCTGCTGTGAGTTTGGAGAATGTGACCTTTCAGCAATAATGGACTAGTACTTCGAACAATTTGGTCACCCCAACACCCTATTAGCGCTGCTGGTAAGAGGAATGCGAGAGACTGTAATGTCATCCCTCCAGTGTGGGCTGATGTCTGAAAATAAAAAGAGACACTCTGCTGTTCAGGCTTCATTACAGTACTAGATGTAAATTAATGCAAATAATACCACTGTATGTAAATGTAACGCTACATATTTAGACAGCTACAATATCAAACATCTAAGAGCATGAGTGCTGCATATCAAATGGGTTTTATTAGCATAAAGCCCTGAGCCACAAGCTTCATCCCCTCCTCCTCTTTCATTAATTTTACCTCGCCTTCTATGGGTCACTAATTTCATTATACCTCCCAGACTAATTCTCTTACTCCCCAAATCCTCCCTCTTCTCTCTTTACTCCCTTCTGTTCCTCCTTAACATTATCGCTTCCCTCGAAACCATCCTCTACCGCACACTTCACCCCACCTTCCCTTCCTCTCTCCTCTTCTTCTTCTCTCTTAAATTCCTCTCACACAGGCGCACTTTTTTAATCTCTTACCAAACACCCTCAGCTGTATCGATCTGGAGTTCTCGGCCAGGCCTGTTGTAGCAGTGGGGGTCACCAACACCGTGAAGTTCCCCGCATCTCGGAGCTGGGCGCCTACGATTCGGAGCTGGGTGGCGGTGATGGTGATCCTGCCCTCGAACTGGGTCCCCGAGTTAATCGCTGAGGATCCTCCGGACCACTGACCTACAGTGACTCCTCCTTGGTACTGCCATATCATGGAAAAAACCTGGGACACCGTCAGCACCGTGAACACGAACTCAGCACCGGTTTGAACCAACACCGGGTCCGTCTGGAACTGGATCTCTATCTGGTTCTGAGCCAGCACATTGGCAGAGAGGACTAAACAGGAAATAAACCAGTGGTGGATTGTTACCAAGTGTATTTACTCAAGTGCTATACTTGTGTACAATTTTGAGCTACTTTACTTTAGTATTTCCATTGCATCATATTTTTTACCATAGACTGTAAGATGGACAACATGACCGTCATAAGTCCCACCAACTCAATTAGCGGATGGGACATGGGGCAAACACAAAAAATTCAAAGTACATGTCAAATAAATTTTTCCCCAAAGATGGTTTCTGTCATTTAGTTCTGTATGTTCAAGTGCTCATTTTCCTGTTTGGTTCTATTTAGTTATTTGATGCTATATAAAAAGGTGGCGTGACATCATGATTGACAACTGTGATTCTCTCTCTCTCCACCAAGCTGTGGCCTTCTCGGCTCATGATTGGTTCAGACGGGTGTACAGGACCTCGATACCGCGGCTCCACCGCTCGGTCACTACTGCGCACAGACTCCGGCTCCAGATGACGTCAAAAGAGCAAGATGGCAGCTTCCGTAGACAAGATATTCTGGATTCACTTTACACTCTACAGTGGGAAGCAGTGGGGATGCATTGTCCTTCTATAAATACTGAACTTCTACTGACCATGTTGCAGAGGATAATACTGACAACTATGGTCACTCTTGGTCATGCTTTAAAGATTAAGCTATTACACACACAAAACTTAAGCTTACAAAATAGAATATATTGTTAGATACAAACCAGTGTTTACCCAAACATTTTGAGTTGTGGCCCTTTATTATCAGCTTCTCCAAAGAGTCCTTCTCATGAAATACTTCTCAGATGGTTTTATTTAAACAACTATACAACTATAAGGCCACAAAAAGGTCAAATACGCAATTTGAAAAAACAAAACAATTAGGAGTCTACAGCCACGCCTGTGAACATGGATAACAAACTGACCCCCAAATGCTCCAGTTAGATGTACAGTAATCGGTCTTCAAGTTACATTACTGTTTAATTTACTGTTATGTTAGATCCACTTGAACTCACACTGGCCAATGCACTTATGTGACTTACTACGGTTCCAATAATGCCTTTCAATAATCCCCGGAAAACAGCTGTGTCAACAAGACGCTGCTTTCAAAACTGTGAACCAGATAAAACGGTGTAGCTGCTTTGCTACGATATGATGTTTACCAACTTAACTTGGTTAAGCACATTAGCATTCTAACGTTTGATGACGATGGGACTGACCAGTGAAATACCAGCAATTCACTTTGCTGGTATTTTGGTCATAAACCAAAGTATTGGACAAAACATAATTTCTACCAGATGGGGGCGCTAGAATCAATGTTAAGGGATCACTAAAGTGATTACATTACATTTAATTTAGCTGACGCTTTTATCCAAAGCGACTTACATTTTTGCTCTATACACCGTAGACACAGCAACGGGGAGCAAATCGGGGTTAATAATAATAATACTTAGATTTTATATAGCGCTTTTCTGAATACTCAAAGATGCTTTACATAGGAATCATTCACCCACTGATGAGAGGAGCTACTGTGCAAGGTGCCACATCAGGACTATCTAACATGCATACACCGTAGGCGCAGCTACGGGAGCAATTTAGGGTTAAGTGTCTTGCTCAAGGACACGTCGACATGGGCTAGCGGAGCTGGGGATCGAACTGCCGATCCTCTGATTGAAGGACGACCGTGCTCACCACTGAGCCACAGTCGCCCCGAAAGAAACATGCTATCCCTAAGAAAAACGTTTGAAAAGCAATGTATCGTTAAAGTTCGTACCAGTGGTTCCCAAAAAAGATCAGCATCCAGTTTGGGGTTTGGGGCCCTTATTACAGTTTCAGAATGTTTTGCAGACATATGTTTCATTTAAATAACCGTTTATGGCCCAAAGAGATATAATTATGTAATATTTCCCAATAATAAGGAAAGATTAGAGGAAAAAAAACTAAACATACATCATATCCAGACTAATATGTTCATGATCACAACCCCTCAGAAGTATCTTGTGACCTTCTGGAGGGGCTCAACATGTAACTGTATATTATGTATTAGCTCCACGTTGAGCAGCTACAACAGTAAAATGCAGCCAACACACTGAAACATCCGTATTTACAATCTAATCATATGAACGAGAAACCTTTTTTATAGATTAAGAACATTATGATAATAATAAGTTTGTACTTTTACTGGGAATTTCAAGGCAGGGTTTTTACTTAGAGTATTTTCAAATTGATGCATTGGTACTTTTACTTATGCAAAGGATGTGAATGCTTCTTTCCCCACTACAGAGGGCAAAATCTATAGATACACACAGACTGGGCTCAGGGGGGGAAAAACCTATTAGTAAGGTACACACTCTATTTATCTTCAAAGATTTCACACCATGTTTTTTGGATTGTAAGTGATCCCAAGCTAAACATCTATTTTGTGTTTTTGTTGGGCTGACTTAACGTAAGCCGTGTCGAAATCATATTTGCTGTCTCTCTTCTCAAGAATCAGCGGTGCATAGGCAATTTTTCAAAAACAGTGTTGTAAAGAAGCACAGATTCAACAGGCATTGAACGATCGTATGGCGTTTGTCCAGTTGTACTGTGACTGAAGATGGGAAGAAAATCTGTGTTTTTGTATTTAGCTGCCAGTCCTCCTCCTTGTTTGTGTTGGTTTGTGTTGGCATATAACTGGCATATAAAGCTACCACGCAAGAACGCTCTGGCCAATGAATTATAGTGAATCAAATCAATATGGTCCTGATCAGTCTCGCTGGACTGCCTTCTTACAGTTTTCACAGGGGAGCAGAGTATACAACGACCAGCCAACAGCGAGATGGATTGCGTTCAGGTTCCCACACAGAGTTCTTAAAGACATCAGAAGTGTTTTGGTGCCCGATTAAAAATATCACCGGCCTCGCTCCATCAGTGTGAGACAGAAGGATAAAGAGATGGGCGTCAGAAGGGAGAAACCACCAATGAGTCAGTGTTGTTGTGCTGTTGGATTGTGTTTCAAAAAGACACAATGGCAAGTAAAATAAATTGTAAGTATGACTCGAAGAGTCAACATTAATATGTAACTATGGAATTGATTAGTTACAGATATGTACCTTGCATGAACAATGGCAGAGAGCCCAGGAGCCACGATGATAATCCTCAGAGATTAACTGGTAGGTGGTGGTCTAACAATTCATTCTAACATTCTAACAATCTGTTTCCTGCATTTTTCCCAAACCAACTGCTGTTCCTGAAAATGTAAAATAAATCCCTTCCTGTGCACCATAATAAAGTTTCCCCAGGCGTTTAGAACAGAAAAGGCAAAAAAAAGAAGCTTTTATGAACCGTGTAGGTTGAATTCCTACTTTGAATCAGAGACAGACAGCATTCAAATTAATATGTAATCATATGAAAATGTTGCTGATCATTACTTTAATTATTATCTTTCATGCATGAAAACAACCCTTAGTTAATCAACAAATTAAAATATAATGTATACTCCTGGTAATAATTTTCTGTGCTCATCTTGCAACACAAATACTTAAATTGGATCATTTTTATGCTTCCGACACTGTATTATACCCGAGTAGGGAGTTACAACCTGTAATGGGAACATTGACGCCACAATAGGTACTTTACTCATTTGGTACACATTATGCAAGATTTTTGCAAACATCCAATGCAGTGCACGTAAAGGGCAAGGCTGGCATTATTCTATAATTGTGTTATTATAAATCCCATTAAAAGACCAAAACCAGCAATGTGGCAATCCGTTTCTCCATACTTCAGTTTGTAGCACCAACCCGCTTTGTTCATACTGAAGTTGTAAACCTCTAAAAACTGCTCAAATACATTTCTTCAGGGGTAATTTCCAGCAGCTGGGTAGTGTGGTTTAAACCAATGTTATTCAAACAGGAATAAATAGTGCATCTGTTTAGGACTATTTTCATCTGCGGAGTAACATTTGGTGCTCTTGTGTTATTTACAGCAGAGTGACGGCCTACGACGGATTGATTCACAATTAGTGGTGTTTTTAAATTGTTCAGTGACATGGATGAAGATATACGCAGACATCACATGCTAGTAGCTTTATTCTTTAAGTTGTGCATGTTGTGCGAATGGCAAGACCTCTCTTCCAATCTATGTGGCCTATTACACTGATTAAAAAAGCGGTAAAAGTTTATGTATTTATGCAATTTGTTATTTTGTCACAAAGTCCTTTGCAAATTCTGTGAATTGTGTCATTAAAGGCAGTCTGACCTGGACTTAATAATCGTATTACATGCAAAGTCATATTGTTATAAATGGCCAAGTATCGGTATTGGACGTTGGCTAATTGTTCATGCAGGAGCAACAACTACGTATCATTACTGTCTAATCAAACCCTGCAGGGACGCCCATCCCCATTAACAAATGACTAAATGGAATTCAAACATATAAACAATAACCTCTGAGTCACTCTGAAACGTCATAACAGTTCAGATCTCGCAGCTTGGGAGGAGGCCCTGAAGGCATCACGTCACTCAGTACTCCGTGCACAAACGGGAATGCAGCCGCGCAGGTTTCAGAGCGGTGGACTCGAGCTTTGTGTTTGAAATGCAATTGTTTTTTTAAGCGAGCTTGGAATACCACGTCGTCCCCTCCCTGACCTGTTTTCTCCCCACAGAAGAGACAGCCGATACTCTCTTTTGTGAGACTTTCGTGAGTTTGTTTGAACCAGTTTGAACGTTACTGTCAAAGCAGGAGGAGAAAAAAAAATGTAAAATTGTTTTACCTGCCAGCGACAGACTGAGTTGGAGCAAAGGTTGTCTCATGTCTTCAGCCAGGCCGGTCTGCAGAGAAATGAGTCTCTTTTAAGCAGTTATGTTTCCTGTACAGATACTTACTGTACCATATGCCATTCAATTTCGATTATACTTGACAAAAACAAACATCAAAACATCATCTCCGGACAGCGATAAGAGGACTGAGCTGTATGAGACTCACCTAAGTATTTTCCCGCTGCCTTCATGTTCATTTTTGTGCTGAAATAATAATCCGTGTGGGTTTGCGCTCGCTAATTTATTAGTCTACTTCCTGTTTCTCCGCCACTACCTGCAAAGACGCACCTGTTCTCTTAAAGAGGCCGCAGCATTGTGAGGTACATTTCAAAAGGGAAATAGTGTACGTTTTATTCCACTTGGTCTATTTTAGAGCTGAAGTTGCAGACTTAATGTCAGGTTCATATACAGACATAGAAATGTAACATAAAAAAACTGGATGGACGTAACCAAACGCAATGCCTTGTTGTAGAATAAACAGGCAGAAACCTCCAGGTTCTGATAAGTGAAGCCTATAAGAAGGGGCCTTGAACTTGCATTCTTTCTAATAGCCAGCAGAGGACGGCTCCTCTGGTTGCTAAATTAACTCTGGTTTTATCGAAGTCCACGATAAAAATAACCCTACTTCTCACTTGATTTATCACCTCAGTAAACAATGTAAACATGAGGCTGTGTCTGAATCGATATAGTTTCAAGTCATCCTCATTACAGCATGATGTTCATATTGAGAAATTATAACATCAACTACTACCAGAGCATTATACAGTCTGTGTTTTTGTCTGACAACTTGAACCCCTTCACAGTGTATTTTCAGTTCGTATAGACATTTAATTGTAACATTTTGATTGACTAAAAATGTCTCATTCAGCATTCTGTTGTATTTAGCTCCACCCTCCAGTGTCACTTTTGGTTGATGGCAATGTCCAAAGTGCAGGACTCAAGGCTTCAAAACCGACCATATTGATGAGACAATGAAATAGAGTGCCACACTGATAGCAGTTATGCAAAGACCTTATCACTTTTCAGAGAATATAACTATTTTATTTCATTATTTATATGGTGATTTTCCTTTTGATTTACAGGTCACTTGAAGGTCATTTATATTTTCTGTGGTTACAGTGTTTTCCAGCTATGAGGCGGTAGATTACATGTTATGGGGGAATACTATCTTCATACATTTAATTCATTGCTCCATTTACTCTCTTGTGCAATGGTATGTATTAATGATTAATAGTGATGATGTCTGCTGAAGAAAAAGAGGCTAATGTGAAGGCAAAGTGTTGACATTTTTCCGCTGACGTATTAGTGCCACCCACTGGTTAATTCCAGCAAACAGCACTCCTGTCAAGAAAGAACTCAGTGGGAGCCACAGCTGTGGTTCCCATGATTATTCATAAACCCTCTGCAAATACAAATGGATTTATAATCAGTTTAAAATCACTCGTTACATCTGTGCTCCAGGATGCGTTTCATGAAGTGAGAAACTGCAGCGCTAACCCCTGAATAACTGATGTCATTATGTTTCACTGCTCTAGTTGTGTAAAAGAGGCATAGCTGACAAAATGATCTCATCTCGAAGTCTATTTAGAATCTGTTCTGGAGCTTTCAATCATGTTGCATCAACTTGTTCTACAGATGTTTGTATTTCTGAGAGTTCATGCAACCAGCTGAGGTATAAATTCAGATTTATAAAAGAATATGAGCACAATTTGAATGTGACTACACTAAATCAGCATTTCATTGTATTTAACTTTGTATTTAAAGGGGTTTTCCTGATGAATAATCCCAGTGGAAGAAGCATAAAATCATCGTCATTCCCCCTTTACATGCGGTGTTTCTCAATTACATGCAAGAGACTATTATTGAAAAAAAACAACTAATAAGAATAGAGTAATTCATGTATTACTTCCTCTTTATATTCCAAAGCCAAGGCAATGTGTCGTGTCTGCAGGGCAAATAGTGTTTGTGCTGGATAAGAAGCCTGCAGTACAAAGCCTATTTCATAATGAGTTCCAACATTGTCACTGGTTTCCCTTCAAAAGAATACCAATGCATTTATCTCTATTTACAAACAGTCCAACAACAGTGGTGTGAAAATCTGAATCAAACATGCTGTATTGTTGTGCGAGCATATATTCAGACACAGGTCAGAGGAGTGAGGGAGGGGGGCCGTTACAATGGAAAGTTCACTTATTTTAAACACAAAGCAGAAAGAAGCCTTTACTGTACCGGAAAAGGTGGGAGTCGGGGACGGGAGGAAACTACTCGAAAACAAGGTGACGCCTACGTGACTCACTGGCTGGACCCGAGAGGCTGAGGAACAGCAGAGCAGAGAGGGGAAGACATCCTGCAACATTTAGCTTCACTCCTGTTTTGAAGTTGTTTGCAGCCGTAGATCTAGAAACGGTCATCTCTTACTAGATTATATGTCGCAATGCGATGGCAACTGCTTTGAAGATATTGTTTTATTCTGTGCCATAAATCTACTCGCAGAGTGAATTGCGCTGCACCTTAACCTGTGAACCTGTGAAAGTGAAGTGGAAGAGCTCTGGCTCGACTGTGTTGTTTGTCTCAATTTTGGAGAGGTAGGTGAATCCCACTCTGGGGCCTTTTGATGTGGATGACTTCAAGGTAAACAGCAAAAGGGAATTTCAGGTTATAGTTAATGCATGCAGGTTGGGGTTGTGTTCCTGCACTGCTATCACTGCTATCTCTCTCTCTCTCTCTCTCTCTCTCTCTCTCTCTCTCTCTCTCTCTCTCTCTCACTCTCTCTCTGTGTGTGTGTGTTTTGCTGTAGAAGCTTTGCTTGAGGGGGTTCATTTCAGTTTTGGCAGTAGTCCCATCCCCATTTTGCTCCAAGTTCTGTCTGCAATGTCAATACTGCTGCTCTCTGGGTACCTCACAAATAAATTAAGAGAAAAAGATTACCCTTAACATTTGAATTACATTTTCTAACAGAGGGACATTGCTGCTTTAATTGCTTTTCGCGCTCGTTTTAATTTTACATTTTCTCTGGAGGTGATGTTATTATTCTTTCAGTGGTGGCAAACCCTGCTGCACAAGTACAGAGGAAACCGTGTGCTGTTGCTGAGCTCATGGACAAATTCCTCTCTCTGTTCTCTGTCTACATCAGCAGGTGTTATGGATCTACAGTATTTCCTGAGCTGCAAAGCTGCCCTACTGCTTCTCTTGAGTAAGGTTTTTGTTGGAACCGCTGCACGAAACTAACAGGAACAAAACTATTTCCGGCATTGCATCCTGACATTGGTGCCTGCATTGTTTAGATCTCCTTCATCCTTTGCCTATCAAGTTAAGACGTGTGATTAATGCTCCTTGTAGTGAATGCACAGAAGCTTACCAGGTCCACTGCAGTCTCGACACAGATTTTAAGATATTGATGTGGTTTGATGGATATCACATTAGGCATGGCTGTCATGCGCCATAAATCATCGCTTGACATTCTTTGACAGAAAGCAGCCATATACATATTCATAAAGTGTATGCTGGGGACAGAGATGAAGTATTATGTCATTGTTGGTTTTATTAGCTTTATATTCTGCCCAAACCATGAGCCAAAAGGTCAAAACTGATGAATATGAAATACTGTGGCTCATTGCTGGTCATCTGAATAGAAATATAAACTGTATGAGGCATGTAAGCAACAACAAATAGTCTCAATCTCTGTCCTCAGTGCCATGTGGGATCCAGTGTATGTCGGTGCACATCCTCAACGAGGAGCCTTTGCATGTAATGCCAGGCTCCGGTCTGGTTCTGAAAGCTCGGATGGACCACGGACCCCTGGAAGAGGTGTCCGCGGTGACCTGGGAATGGGAGCCCGAAACTGGAATCGGCCCCGAAAGAGTGACGCTGGCCAGCTGCCCTGGCAGAGGCCTCGAGTGCACCGGTACGAGGCCAAATGTCCATGTGAACGTGGAGCAGCAGGAGACGACACTTCAGATTAACGGATACAGTGGAGCGGAAAGCGGCGTGTACGCTGTGAAGGTGATGGATCACAAAGGGGCCGCGACCATCGCACACTGCATCGTCAGGACTTATGGTACAGTAGGACACTCGGCTCATGAGCGTAATCATGGTCAGCGACTTAATTAACATTACAAATATTGCTGAAACTAATAATAGATGCATCAATGAGTCACTTGGTGAAAATATATAAAAATACTAATATTTTTTTTAAAGCAATTTGAGTTATAACACTTTGAATTCATTACGGTCCAATTCTGTGTTTACGATGGATAGGTTCCTCTCTCGGGTAATGCTGTCAGTCTCTATGACATCTGGTACAACATACCCTGAAGTATGAAGCAATGAATTATGCTTTTTTCTTGTTGTTGTTATGAAAGGGGCGCGTTCAAGCTGAAAGGGAGAGTAATGTTGCTCTTTGATTTATCCATCAAATGAAACTGACCAACATATGAAGGTAACGGCTTCTCCAATCAGAGGATTTGTAGGTCCTCATTTTAACGGCCTTTGTCGACAAAGCCATCTCACCTCAAGGTCCATTTAGTAGCTTTCAATCATGTTACTTTTTCTTTTTCTTTATTGGCTTCAAAATTGAGGTTTAAAGTAAAGCATTTTGACATTTGAAACAACATACCCTGTTAAATCCCTTTGGCTTTTTTTGACAGTTTCTCAGAGAAAATAGGTAATTGAAAGATGACAAAATAGGCTTTGCGTTTGTCCTCATTTTACGCTATTATATATTGATTAATTGCACAAATAGGCCGATAGATGACTGGATAATGATAATAATCATTAGTTTCCGCTCTTAAAATAGATGATTGTGTCCTCCACAATCTATAGGCAAGAAGAAGGTCCCATGGATAGAAAGGACCAGTGGATGTTGGGGTTGTTGGAGGTCCCCTAATATAAATCTCAGAGTAATGATACGAAAGTAGAAATATTTTAAATGTTCATCAGCTGACGATGTCCCGGCATTTCTCGTGTTGACTCAAACAATTACCAACTGTATAATGAATGTGTTTTAATTTCACGCCAGCAGGCAGTGTTTCTTTCTGATTGTGGATGTCTCATTTAATAATGAAACACTTGAAATTAAATTTGCCTATAGGCTTTGTTTGCTGGGTCTTCCTTCTGCGTCTGTGCTTGAAGATGAGTCTGGTGGAGTCGGAGCTTTCTAGTTTTCTGTCAAAGCCTCCGTGCTTTAACTCTCATCTGTCTGCTCTAACAGTATCAATTCATCAACTCCACTCCACGTCTGCTCTCCCAGCTTCCAGGGCTTTCCATCATCCCATTCTCCGACATTATGCCGCACTCCCCGGTCTCATTATTGTCCATGAAACTGAGCCAGTTTCTCCTGACGGCATTAAACGTCTCTAATGATTCTTTGCCTGCGACCCTCTTGGACAGCCATGCGCCATTATTCTTCTTTTATAACAGAGAGAGTTTTTTTTACCTCCATCACTTTTTTGTTCTCATCCTCACCGTGTCTCGTCTGTCTTTCCAGAGGCGGTGCACCACGTCTCAGTCAGCGTCAATGTGTCTCACTCCTCGCTGGTTTGTGGCGAGGCCTGGGGGACAGAGCCCCGCTTCAGCTGGTTCCATGAGAGAGTCGCCATCACCGAGACCGTGGGGAGAGTCTCCAGAGACGGAACGACACTAATCGTGACCGAGACTCCCATCTGCGGCCACTTCACCTGCATGGTCAGCAACAAGCTGGGCCACAGTTCTGCCACCTACACTGCAGGTACCAAATGACACCGTATTGTTTATCTGTTCTTCTATAACAAAAGGAATTACACCGTTCTTAGTCATTTATTTTCTTTTTTACCAACTCACAAACTGTGAAATAAGACAACCAGGTTAGGTTTTTGTGGGCTGCCTGAACATGTAATTTAACAAGCCATTCAGATGTGGCTCTTCTTCCATATGTCACATCTTCCCCCTTTCACTCAGCAAACATGCTCTGAAAACCCCCGCCATACAGCACCTTTACAATATAAAATGACAGGCACTCAAAGTATAAAGCTAGCTGATGAATAAAGTGGTCTATCTAGCATCTTAAGAGCCAGGATTTTCCTCAGGAGTTGGCTGAGACCAAAACGGAGCTATAAAAGGAGAGTGATTTTGGATTTACATTACAAAAACACGACTCCAAATGAATGATATGGTGGCTCCGTGTGTGCTGGTAAATAGGGAATCTTTTTTTTTTCAGTGTGATAATGTCAATGTTGTGTTTATAGCTCGTTGAAACTCCCCAAAGTACCATATTAAGGTACTTTATTTGAATATTTCCGTTTTATGGTACTTCAAAATGACACAATTCCAGAATAAAATACAGTTATTTGTTAAGGCAAGATGACTGGATGAGAAGGTGGCCGTGCTAATTAGACATCTGATTTAAAAGTTGGCTCATTCTGTTGTGTGATGGACATTCAGCAATCAGACTATTTTATACTCTCTATCTTGAGAATTATCCTCATTGCACGTTGTTCTGTGTATTCTATCACTGGTCGTGTTTCAGTGATAAAGGATTTTCCACAGTGCGATCAATAAATCACTAACGCCACTTCTCCTGCTCCTGCTGCGACCACTGTTGCTAAACAGGCGAGACAAATGCAATTCTTCGTGTCTGCCAAGAGGCGTGATGATCCAAAGACAGTCCGGATATTTCAGGATACCTCCTGTTAGCTGTTGCTGTTCCAGTCACTTAGTGACTTCACAGGCTTGTTGCAAATAACCCTTTTTTGGCCTTTAAGGACAGCCATTCAGATGTTTTTTTCCCTCCCCTCATTGGTTGTCTTTTTCCTGGCTGACAGCACCTTGCGAGATAGAGGGCAGAGGGACAACAGCAGCAGCTGTATTGTGTCCTGTCCTCCTGCTGCTGTTTGGAGGAGTGCTGGCGTTTCTGCTGTGGAGGTACAGTAATGCACACAGACACTGGCAGGAACAGACACAAATCTAATTTCAAGCTATGCTCTGATAATAAAGCCGTACGAGAGAAAATAACACACTAGTAGGCACTGCTTTAAAAATGACACGATGAAAACTGCAAACAGCTACACAGCTATTGCATCCTAAGTGACACACACGAGGCACGACAGGCCAGACTGTGTCTGCTGACATAACCATTGTCTGTTTACTCGAGCCAGCGTTCAGTTTGTCACTGCTGTCTGATCTGAATTGGACACTTTGTTTCTTTTCAGGCGACACAGGCACAGTAACAGAGGAGAGAGGCTGCACGAACATTTGGATGAGACCATCTAAAAATATTTTAGGCCAAAGATACAAAAGAGGAAAACAGCTAAATGGACTGGATTGTGAGACTGGAACTTCCTGTCCTGTGAGCAGTATGACCTTACACTGCATTAGAACAATGTGATGAGTGAACTGCTTGCTGGCAAGTGAAAAATATCTAAAAATGGATATTCAGCTTGAAGTGTGTTAGAGATTTCCACTCTGTTAAATAATTAACACACATAGTTATGAACTGATATAGTCCATTGTTGTAGCTTTATATTATTGTTTAGTTTACATAATAAATTATGTAAAAAGGGGGATTGATAATATAAATCGTTATATTCTGTAGATATTCTTCATTTCATTATTCTTCTGTCTATTAGAGTTCAGGTTGTGCGAGGTCAGTTTAACAAATACTTTCTGTGATAAGTTTCTGTGAGAACAGTCCGGTTGTCTGTTCCTCAAGGTTCCACGCTCTGCACCACAACACTCACACCTGTTTATCAGTATATTGACATTAGGGAAGCAGACTGGTCGTTGCACGTTCCAGCCTTGTGAGAATAGATGAGGACGCGATTCTCCTCCTCTTAGAAAGGTTAGAGCCAATAGAAATGTTAGATGTTCATGACGGAAAACCGTGTATTAAAGAGCCGAACTTCCGGCTGTGCGGGGTGTTTTTTGGACGGTCAACCTGCGTGTTGACTGGACGACTCCCTGCTATCGCGATTGCAGCGCTTGTTACTCTACTTGTGATCAAGGAAAATAAATTCAGAGAACGAGAGAAGTTGTTTGACTAAGTTCTTCCGGACGCTACACCAGGCATCCAATAATTAATTAATGCACATTAACAAGTGCCAGCAGCGTCTTTCCACTGCCTCCTGCTGGGCTGCACCTGACACTGTGTATTTAATAAAGTAATCGGGTTTGTAAACTTGAATCAGCTGTACGTTAAAATTTAAATGTACCTTGAAATGATGCCTTCATAATAAAATTGAAAAGACAATTTAAAAATTGTGTTCGCGAGTATCTTTGTTCTGATCTTCTATTAGATGTTGGATTTGTTTGAAGCACTCATCTATGAAACACTCTTTTAACAAAAGGTTGATATTGGCAATTGTGAAACTGCAAAAAAAACAGTATTAGATAACAGATCCAATAATAGGGTGTAAAAAAAAAAAAAAAAAAAAGATGAGCTGTAGGCAAGAGTAAGTATACAAAAGAATGGAAATCTAAAACTGAAAATGTGATTTTTTTTTTTTTGCTATTTGGGTCACTTTCTCTCCAATACTTTTTTGGTGAATCTGTAAAATACATCAAACTTAAATCCTTTACGTTGATCAGTTGTTGCCTATTTAGTCTTAAAATTCAGCTCAAAATGTTCCAGACTCACTGTGGATTCAACTTCAGTGATTTGTCTTCTGGGATCCCCGTTCATTTATGTTTTGTCAAAGTGTTCTTGGCGCTCATCCAGAAACTGCAAATTGTGTGTGAAAGATAACACTCTGAATAAACTCCTTGACACTGGCAGTGTTAACTTTTACAGTGCACCCTACAGGAAATGAACCCTCTCACCTCCAGCAGTGTTATGGCTGCACTGCGTGGATCTACATTGGACCATGTTATATCTGACGGGGGAGGAAAAAGCAATTTAACATCTGCCATGAAAGTTTAGGTGGGCCTCAGAGTTTTAGAGATCGTGTCTGTCTTCTATGACGGTAATTTGAAATATATCAAAGAAAAGACGCTCTATTTGCAGCTACAAAAGTCTTCAATATTGGCAGCATGCAAGAATAGCAGATACAACTTTTAGCTCCCGGAGGCTATATCCCAAGGTGAGAAAGAAAATGATGAAATAGTTTGAAAATAGAATGAAAACTGTAGAGTGATAGGTGAGGAATACAGATCACTCATTGCTGAAGACAGGCAGTTTAAGTTGATGTGCAACTTCCAAATGCATCTACACGTATATATAAAACACAGCTTCATGCGAGTGTGTAAAGTTGCAAATGCAGACAATATATAAAAACACACCGTGTGCAAAATATCCCCCTAAAGAGCACTTTTGACAGTATAAGCGTTAAAGAAGGGCAGAACACTTCTCAAATGGCTTCCTCCCCCAGATGTGTGCCCATTTGCACTGCTCCCATTGTATTGTTAGTCTAACCGGTGCACCCTTCCTGTTCCTCCCATCAGACGACAGACGAGATGGAGGTACTGGAGAGTCACATCCGTCATGTCCTCCTCTGAAACTGGATGTACAGAAAGCTGCATTGTTGTACAAAAACTACTAAAAACACATCACTGGCTCACTACGTTGTAGTTTATTTTGAGTCAGTCCATCATACACCATCTTGCTGTTGCCGAGCACCAAATCCATGGCGGAGAGTAGCCAACAAACTCTTAAATATGTTTATTATTTTTCAGTAAGAACAAATCTGCGAGTGGCTGAGAGAGGGAAGTATTGAGGGAACTCAGTGTTTTCCAGTCTACAACTGAATTGACTTTCTCACAAAAGGTTTTGTCAGTATTTCCCCAAAAAGCAGCTGAGTCATCTTTACTCCATGCCAGATTGGAGAGTATAGCAAGCAGCCTAGACCAGCTGTCTGCAGAGAAAAAGGTCAAAATATCATACAAGATTTTACTCCACTAAGCCGCTGTCGTGTAACACAAATCTACTAGCAGCTCTGAGAGGCTGTACTTATAGGCACAGAGGTGCTTTGAGCTAAACTAACAACAGCATGCTAACATGCTCACAACAACTATACCGACATGCTGAAGTTTAGCAGGCATTGGTGGGAATGTTATTAATATTTGGTCATAAACAAGTGTCAGACCAAACTGACTATCTGATTATGGTCGCAAGATTAAAAAAAAAGTCAAGGGAGATTGATCCTCGTGAATGCATGAATGAACGTTTGATGGACCAAAGAGATGGGCTCTAATAAGGTGATATTAGCCAACTGTCTTGGTTGAGAAAATATTAAAGTGGGTCCATTATTCATTTGACATAATAGCTCCATCAAAATGATCTGTAAATAATCTAAACTGTAGATACAACGCCAAACTCTGAAGACAATAACTGAAAATAACTGAAAAATGGCTGGGAAGGA
Source organism: Myoxocephalus aenaeus (assembly GCA_038501785.1). Lineage (NCBI taxonomy): Eukaryota > Metazoa > Chordata > Actinopteri > Perciformes > Cottidae > Myoxocephalus > Myoxocephalus aenaeus. The sequence goes on along the minus strand of JBAMJR010000020.1, from coordinate 5,772,697 downwards.
CTGATCTGTATAGTCCGTCATAATTCACACAGTCCATAAAATAGAAAAGACTGCCTTCTGATCCCTGACAGCTCAATCCTATCTTATCACAATATCTCTTAGGTCACTCACACACGCACACGCACGCACGCACACGCACACGCACACACACACACACACACACACACACACACACACACACACACACAATAGCTGATTCATAGATTCAAATTCCTGTTTGCGGGGAGCATTGTTCTCTGCTGTAAAGAGCACTGCACTGATTCACGGAGCATCCATGAGAAACATCAGCGCCGAGTCTTCCCTCTGTTGACCCCCAGCTTTTCAATGTCTTTGTGCAGTCCAGCCATGCAACTCTTATCGCAGCTGCATTTCCTGGCCAGAACTATACATATTCATGTTTCTAGAGATAGGCAGCGGTGAAAGGCCAACAAAAAGGAGAATGGGTGGTCTGGTGTGATTAGAGAAAAATGTGACCAGCTGTTATAGAAACTCTGAGATGGTAATTTCAGAAACTAAGAATGTTGTTATGAGCCTCTTAGCTCTTTGAGCAATAACTCAAACATTTGGGGATTTACTTTCTTTCCAAGACTCAGATGAGAAAATCAATACCACTCTCATATTTTTACAATAAATATGACGCTACCGAAAGGCAGTGGTGTATAGTAACGAAGTAGAAATACTTCGTTACTGTACTTAAGTAGTTTTTGGGGATATCTGTCCTCTACTTTACTATTTATATTTCTGTTTACTTTTACTTTTACTTCACTACATTTTGCAAAGAAATCTGGTACTTTTACTCCGATACATTTCTCATGAAACCTTCGTTACTCGCTACAAAATCGAATCCATCTTTAGAAAAAGAAAAAAAACTCTACATCCTCTAGTCCAGCGCTCCCAAACCTTTATTGCGCCACGGACCGGTTACGTGAAGAAAATATTTTTACGGATCGGGTCCGACCTCGGGGATGCGGAAGACAACGACACCCGACGTGTGTTCGTTATGTCCAGTCTACTCCTAACTAAACCTTTAGTCCAGTCTACTGCTTAACTTATAACCCGCTTCACAAAGACAGGATGTTGAAATGGAGGCAGGTTTTCATGCTTTTTTGGCGATCTCAGGATACTTTGCCTTGGTTTTAATCCAGAACACTGGCAGAGTTGAACATTTTTAGGGTAACGTAACATCTTGACATGTGTCAAGAGGTTCCGTCTGAGGTTACCACAGATTGATGTATCCAATCATTTTTCACAATAAAACATCTTTCCGGCCTTGATTTATTTTTTCATTCGTTCTTTCTGTGCGGAATGAGCATACTTAAATGCTGTTACAACTCCTTCATAGTGTCATATTGCTTTTTGGAGAATTATGATGATAAGTGCATAGTAGATGCAAGAGTATACTTAGGTACAATATTATATTATGTTGAACATAATATATATGGATGGATCACAGCCAACCCAGTTATTTTCAACACAACTCCTGGTCCTTGGTCATGGTGGCCACAGCACTTGGCCACCATGACCAAGAATAAACTTTATAATTCTCAAAATTCTGACCCTTTGCTTTTTTATTAAAAGCATGTACTTGTACTTTTACTTTCAATACTTAAGTACATTTTATATTCAGAAAAATACTTTTGATACTGAAGTACAGAAAATATTAGATACTTTAAGACTTTTACTCAAGTAGTATTTTAATAGGTGACTTTTACTTTTACTGGAGTAATTTTCCAGTAAGGTATCTTTACTTTTACTCAAGTACGGCTTTTGGGTACTTTATACACCACTGCCGAAAGGTTACGATTAGCTTAGTTTAGCATAATGGCTGGAGACAGAGGTTAACAGCAACTTCGCGCATAACCCCCTGTAAAACCACAACTTTTACATATTTTAGACACTATGGTTTTTGTACAGATTAAATAAAAAATAATACGTTGTGTTAATTAGCAGGTTATAGAGGTTGGCAGATTATGATATCTCCGGACAGAGCCCGGCAAGCTCTTTCCTCCTGTTTGCAGTCTTTGTCTCATACTAAACTAAGATTATCAGATGCAAGTGTTGCCAGATGTGTAACAAAAAAAAGAAGCCATTTTTAAACTTTCGTTAGGGTTTATATCCATCCATCCAGCATTGAATATGAGCTCAAATATCACTATAATTAAACATTAAAAGTCTTCACTTCACAGAGCTATAACGGAATAATGATTTCAAGAGTGAAATAAGGTTCAATCTAATTGTAATAGACTGAAATAACATTTGATTTTGACGGGCATAAGTTATCAGTCAGTGCAAGTGGGGTAGATTTATTGGAATGCAGCCTAAATGTCTGTAGGTCGAAAAAGCAGTAGATTGTATAAAAAGCAGGACAAATTCTAACCCATTAAATTACAATAAAATAAAAGACAAAAAGGCCCCATTGGGAATGAGTCTTTTTAGCACAACCAGCTGTTATTAGCTTGACAGACATGAGCATCGATATACATCTTCTCTCAGCAAGAAAGCGAGTCAAGCGTATTCACAAAACTGTCAAACTAATCCTTAAGTGATTGACATTTTTGGCTACATTATTTGGCCAAAAACTTTTTTTCAGCGAAATGGAAGTTACTTCATCACTTTCCAGAAACCTTTAAAAGAGCCAAATATCAACTCAGCAGAGAGTCAATCACAACATACACAAAGATTGTGGCATCAGTAATTCAATATGTGTTGCTGACTGTGCTCAGCAAACAAAGTCCTGAGCTTGAATGGCCTCCTGGGTGTCTTTTTCCAGATTGACATGTGTGATAATTCCCCAGGCTACTAAGTCATTTGTCATCTATGGGGCAGAGGCGATAGGGGTGTGCAGCCCGTGAGTCAAGTTGTGTAACACCCACCCTTCTCACAGAAGCAACGGTGGAGGTCAGAGGTCAAATAAAAACGTCACGCACACAAGATACTGCGCTGAGATAAAGACAACATCCTGCGATGATGTTTGGGAATCGTGCCATAAAGTAATAGCTTTCCCATAAGTCTCCATCTATATGTCCAAACATCCGCCTGTCCTTGTTTTGCCCTCTCCAACTGCCCTCATTGTGACTTCTCCTCCCAAAACCAAGACACGCCCTTTACATTCAATTGCACATAACATCTGTGAACCCCCACTGAGGACACTGCACCTCCTTCCTTCCTTAGCAGACCACACTTTCTCTTGGTGAAGTGCTCCCACTCCTGGTGAGAAGTGAAACTGCAGGGGAACTGGTAATCCAGGTGGTAAAACCAACAATACCAGAATGCACTGGAATGAATTACAAAACAAGTTTAGGTTGGAGATAGTCCTTCCTTTAACAGACGTGGCTGATATTTTAATGCACATTTTATTTGTGCTTGTTAAAAATGATGTGTGTGATGTTTTTTGTTGATGATTGACTCATTGTGTCGTATAGATTAGAAAACACAAACTGTGCTCAGGTCTTTCATTCTTGTGAGGAAGATCGAAACAAAACAGTGTTCACCGGGTTCTCTCAGAGCCCGCCTCGTGATAAAGCCTCTTCGCTGAATTTTAAACCCAAGCTCTGATTTGATTGTGAAGCCACAACCTGTCACTCAAAAATGTGGCTTCCTGCAGCATGGTGATGAATATGAAAAGGCGCTGAACCTCAGTCCAGTTCAGCACATGGATATATTTTTAAAAACATGCAAATATCAGCAAAGCATCCATTTAGAATAAAGTCTTTTAGTCAAAACAAGGACAAGAAAGATACAACTAAAAATGGAAATTATAATATAGCTGCCACCTAATCAGCTGAACGAGAGACACCTGTGCAGTTCAGACAGTGGCTGTCAGCCCCATTTGAACATCCAGTTTCCCTGTTAACTCATTTCTAAAAATGGTAATTCATAGCTGTATTAAAGCCGACACATATTTGCAGTTGGTATTTATTTTAATTAGCATCATTAATGTTGCTGCTTTGGTAATTATGATAAAGTGTTGGCTGCCTGGATTGCTGGTGCATCACTATTTGACTTTGCAGAATGACATATTGTGGCAGCGGAGAATAAACATGACAGGTACCACACACGCTGCACAGACTGAAATAAATTACATTACATTTATATCTATGACAGTCTAAAAAAATAATAATAATACTGTTCTTCCAAAAACAGCAGCAGAGGTTGGCTGTGATTGTTATTTTCCTCATCCGCAGTGGTGGATAAATGCTGAAAAAAACGGATTGTTACCGGCATCTTACTTGATAAATAAAACCACTAATGTTTAGAAGTGACAGTGAGCTTTTTGTTTGCTGCTTATCAATAATTTCATATTAAAACCCATTTTCCACTTTGGGACTTCGGGATGCAACTGTGTTCGGAACTTTCCATGTCCATCACCAAATGTCAAACAGACAAAGTTTGCAATTTTTTGGTGAAAATAGTGGAGGATTTACCTGCGAAAGAGCCCGACAAATCCGGCTGGAACAGTCCATGGAATTATTGTATTTAATAATCAGTCCTGGCATATAGTAGACTTCAGTAAGATAACAAAAATAAGAAAAAAAAAGAATGTATAAAAAAGAAACACACCACCAAATGAATGCTAATGTGGCTCAGTGTCTGCAGGATGTGCAACATAGGCAACAGTTTGCAGTTTTAACAGTGATATTAACAAAGTGTTCTGTTTACAGCTTTTTGTGTTGTTCCCATGTGGCCACAAATCAGTCAATGCTTTCTGAAATGTTATAATTGTGCTGTACCATCGTCACTGATGTGTTTACAGCAACTAACCATGGCAGCGGCATTTAAGCCCACAGAGGGCCTGTTTAACTAAACAGGGGCGCTGTCTCGTTTAAATGATGTCTGAAAATTAACACCATCATTGTGTCAGTTGGACGTAGCCGGGTGCAAGAGGAGCGAGCAGTTCATGACGGAGAGGAAGTGAACATAATCAGTGTTGAGTCCCAGCATGCAGAGCATCTGGTTCCTCACAGAGCATCTGGTTCCTCACAGAGCATCCGTCTCACCACAATTATAATGATAGGAAGTGTTGCTGCTCTGCAATGATCATTTTCTGTTGGTTATTATTCTCTCATTACGCTGTGTGGAACCTTAACGCGTCCCTAGTTTCTTGCAAATGTTCCTTTAGTGTTTCACAAAAGAAACAACAAAAACAACAAAAAAAGCTTCAGTCACGTTAAATGAACACTGATGCCTTTGGTGATCTCCTGACCTTTCCTCGAGCACCACAAGGTCATTTTGACTCCAAATACCTGCAAAACTAATGGCGTTCCCATCAGATGTACATTGTGTTTAGTGCCAAGTAGCAAATGTTTTCACAAGAAATTAAGCTGATGAAGAAGGTAAACATTATCGCTGTGTCCCAAATCTGTACTACAGACTTTCTTGTTCACACAAGAAAGTCTACTTCAAAGCATACAGCATGCATACTAAATATGGTCATGTTTTTATTGTGCTATTGCTGCACACTATTCTCCCACAATGTAATGCACATAATTAATAGAATTTTAAAATAAATGTAAATCACACCTAAACACCAGGAAAACAAAAAGACAGGTGTTAGGATTAAATTAATATTACTGTGATTGAACTATAAAAAAAACATATCAGACCAGTACCCCCAATACGTCAAAATGCCAAAACATTCAATGTAACTATTTTGAAGCCGTTATTGTGACAGCCACATGTCTCCGCTGCTAGCGAGTGCGTTCCTAAATATGGTTGTGTTAATCAGTAAGACGGCCACGGTAAAGCAAAGCATTTTATTGCAAGTATTAGTCAAAGATACACTTCAAACTGAAGCAAAGCAACACTAAAAGGACAACAACCTATAAGAGAGAGTTACAAAAGAAAGATACATTTAAAACTGAGAGGAATAGAGCTGTTGGTACAACAGAGCCTTTGCAACATACAGAGGGACCGAGACATGGATCATCTGGTGGTGAGGGTTCACTGTTATACATCCGTTTGCTGGTGCATCACTCAGAGAGGTATCAGAGTCCAAGATCTTAGGTTTGAAATAAGACCGACACGAGAGTGATACGATACATGAAAAAAAAAATACACACACACACAAAAAGAAATCGGAATAATCAGCAGACACCAAACATCTTTTTAAATCCTTGGCCACTGTCAAATATCCATCTCCAAAACCATTATGTGTATACAACGGCACCAGGGGCCTAATCTCTTGTGCAATATTTGGTTCAAAGTCATTATTGGAATGCTAATGGTATGAAAACAGGTTAGCCATCTGATAGCCATGGGAGTAAACATGAAGCAAACCAAAATGAATCAGTTTAAAAAGGACAGAGGGCTCCTTTACTTTGGGATTGACAATACTCAAAAGCTCCATGTCTCTGATCCTCCAATGGGGTGAGGGGACAACCAACACAGAAATGAAATAAAAATAAGAACAGCTATCATCACAACGCAGTTCATCCTTGGTTCATTTTACAGGCACAGGTCTCCGTTATCCAGCAGTCTGGGGGAAACCGTCTGGTTCCCGTCAGGCCCGAGTCAAACTGGATCTGAAAATACTGTTCTTTGGATTTGCAATCAATTAGTGTATGAAAGTCAAATCATCAAATGTTTTCATGTCAGTCAGACTTTTTTCTTTTCCTGTTTTTACAATGTTATCCGAGTGTTCCCGAGGCAGTGAGCACTGCTTGTCTGGTTTATGCAAATGTCAAGAATTGTTTCCAAATGGCGTTTGACCCGGACCTGGTTTCTGTTCTGACCTCGGTACAAACAGGACAGAGCAGTCTTGTTCGTACATCAGAGTTCAGTTAAGTTCTGGAGCAATGTTAGTGGTTCACATGAGAAATGAGAAGAGATGAGGATGCCGGTTGGGGAAATCAGGGCAGATCAAGTACGTAGGCTTGTTTTCTCGGTAGGCCGCCCAACACAGGCATCGCTAAAGTCACATAGAAATCTGACGATTATGTAAGAACACACTTAAGGCTGAGGCATGTCTTTTTCTCGTGGAATGAGACCTGTTCCTGCTGGGAAATGTTTGAGCACAAGAAAAAAGGAGCCAATTTAAGAGGAAAGAAGTGGCGCCTGTGCTAAAATTGTATTTTTAACATCTTTTCTTCCCCCGCCGCTTTTTACATTTTACGTTCACCCACCTGGCTTGGGGAATTGAAATGGCTAAAGTACCAATTAGCAGCTTGGGGTCAGAAAAAAAGTCAGCTCTTGGACACTCAGGTCAGTGTGATTCAGAAATGGTTTCCTTCGTCAGAGATGAGCTGCATTGTCAGGTGGTGAAAGACGAGTGGAGGGTAAAGAATATCAAGGAAAGGACGAGGGAGACTTGACCTGTAAATACCACCGGGTCAAATCCACCTCTTCCCTGTCCTCCACCTCGCACCACCCCTCCATATTGTTGTGCTTGAGTGTCTCGGAGAATAAGGCGTCAACATGGAGGGGGAGGGGCTAAAGGCCTCATCCTCCTGGCTCCGCCCCCACCATGCTGCAATATGATGCGGAGACTCCAGCCGCTTGAACGCACTCTCAATAAATACACCATAAAATATTCCGCATATATATATTTCATATATAAATTTGAAGAACGACACATTTAAATAGGACAACAAAGTAAAAGTCGGCTCAAGAACAATTTTTCAAAATCGGATAAGTGTTAATTAAGACAAAACAGAGAATATTTCTTTTTTACAGTGATACATATTTTGACTCTAAAATAATTACCGTATAAGAATATCGCAATCAGGCATTACTCAAGCATTATATGTCATAATAAAAGCGATTTGCAGTTTTTCTTTCATGTAGTATAACATATGCAGCATACCAAGGTAAGTGAGGTGTTTTTTTGAGATCTCTTGTAATAGAAACATTTCACCCATTGGACTGAAAAAGTACCCACAGAACCTGCGGACTACCCTTGGTCTTTAGTCGACACATACCGGCTCAAGACAGGGATCCTGCTGGGAACACATTCCTCCATCAGGGACAAGACACATGGCGGGGCATTGCACTAAGATGAAGGATCGCCATGGGCTGCTGCTGCTGCTACTAGGGCTGGGCATCGGGAGAGGTTTCAATACTGACTGGTTCTGTTCGTTCCATCTCTGTACCTGCAGTACAATGACACTCGTGTGAAAGCGCACTTTACTATGCAAACAGACTACATTGTTCAAGTCTTTCTTTTCACTTATTGTGTTGCTTTTTCTCAGTAAAATGCCCTTCAAGAAGAAAACCTTGAATTCTCAGTGCAAGAACATATCCTTGTAAACAAAACCTCTTGGACTGCTTGTCCCAAGTTTGAAGTGTTGAATCTGGGAGGTGCTGATATCGTGTTTTGACACCCAGCCCTAGCGGTACCAAAGTCTCGAGTGGGGAACTGCCACTCGAGAGCAGGCCGACTCAACCGAGCCACCAACAAAGTCACGGGAGCGTGAGGCACACTTTAAATGACCGACTGCTTCGTTTGGTAACACGCATCCCTTCTACTCCTCCTGTGCGGAGGTTCAAATCCTCGGAGGGACAGCGATTGAAACCGCTTGGCTATGTGTCTGTGTGAGAGTGGCAGTCTCTAAAGTGCTGTGCTATGTTTGTCATTCGTGGGCTGAGCTGTGTCACACCGCGCTAGTGTCAGCTACGACCCCAACCCACCACACCCACCACACCCACACGCACATTCCACTGTACCAACGACGCCATTGGTCCAAGACACTAAATGCACTAGGAAGCGAAAGCTCAACCACAATTATATACTTGGCATATATTCTATTTCTATATAGGCTTAATATCTAAATACATGAAACACGAGTTTGCATTGCCATCTCTTAAAAAACAAACGTGTACAGTGAGTGAGTGTCAATGCAGCCGGTCCTGCACTGCAGTGTGTCTTCTTGTAAAGGAGATTCTGTTTCTTTGATTTTACATTTTATCTTTCCATTTACAGCACCATCAAGAGGAAAGGCACTTTCTGTGGACTTTTTCTCACTCCATTGCTACCTTCCACTGCAAACAGAGAGCAGCAACCAAAATAACCAGGGTTATTGATCGCCGACTCAAAATGGAATACACCTACGCTTCCATTTAAAACCAGAGACATTGACCTTCTGGGGCCAATTTAGCTATTTTGCTGCATCAGACAGTTGTCACTCTGGATAAGATGTTTGATATTCAGCTTCCATAAAAAAAGACTTCTGAATCGTTTGCGATCATAACTGAACCAAAGGCCACACAGCCAGCTGTAAGCTGTTTGTAGCCTTTCATTTCAATCAGGTCGAACAAGTCATTTTAATAGAACTGAAAGGACAAACAAGTCCATTACCCTGCTGGGCAACACAGATGCCTGTTGAGGACAAATAATGTCTTTGTATCCCTCCAAGGGTTCACTTCCACAGGCCCCAAACGGTCTCGCTCGTGTCACTTCTCCACTAGCTGATATTTGCAAAGCAGAGCTGATGACATTTCACTTGTAAGCGAGGCAAAACACATCTGCTATGTAAACATGTGTTCAACTGCCCTCAAGAGTGTAGTTCGTACACTAACATCCATTACCGACAGTAGAGATAGTGAGTTATAAACAGATTATACTTCTCGCAATCAACTTCATAGACTTGTTCAACTTCCAACATAACCCGCCGCAAGAAGTCATCGTTGATCCGCTTCGATTCCGTCTAAAAATCACACGTGAACAACAGAACCCGCTACGTCTTACTGACCGGACCTCACTATTGTCCTTCAGCTCCCAGCGTTCCCACGCCTCCCAGAGCGGGATCGGATGAGATTGTTGGGCCGTGGAATGTAGTCCTCTGGCACAGGGGGAGTAAATGTTCAGGAGCAAAAAGGGAAAAGAGAGCAACAATAAGATTACAGGCTTTGTCACACCGCAGATTTACAGGGAGGGGAACTCGTTTCTATTTGTGAGCACATGAAGTGGCTCGGGTATGGAGAGGAGTCTGAGGAGCGCAGCGGAGGTTGAAATCCAACGTAAATCCTCCCAAGGCTTTAACGACAAAGAATGGAGAAGTACTACCCCCTTGTTACAATATTCTTTGATCACGCGAGTCCTTGAAATGGATCAACAACACTTTCAAAACCACTTGCCCATTCCTTTTCACTCTCCCTCCTGATAAGGAGCAGGCATCAGCACCGGCTGAAGAAAACCCAGAGAACATCCGAGAGCAGAAACTCTGCTCAATACATCAAACGGCTCTTCTTCTATTCTACCGTTTGCCGTCCCGATAGGGATGTAACATCTTTATATTAAGTACTATACTCCAAAAGGCTTTGTGTTTTTCCTTTCTTGACATTCTCTCCTCTACAACAACCCTCAGACTGTACGGGCATCTACACACAAAAAGAGGAGAGAAATAAGCATTCAACCACTTGCAGCTTTTTTCTCTCCCCAAACATCAAAGCAAGAGACGGTTTAAGTCCACATCCCATCAATAACAGCATGACAGTCCAAACACACGCCACTAGTTTCAACAACCCCACGACTGTTCACACATAAACTACACGTCATACAGTGACACAGGAACAAGTCAGCCTATTGCGCTAATAAACTTTGTTATCATACCTTTTTAACTATTACTTATCATGATATAGCTATTACTAAGATGATTAATTCGACTACCTTTTTTTTTCTGTTAGCAAAAATAAGTGGTGTGCATTAAATCATTTAAAATGTACAAATATACTTTCGATCTGGCTTTTAAAAAGGCTTTCAGGAACACGAGTGAAATCCTAAAGGCTCAAACCCACTGGCCTGTGAGAGGCAGTCAAATGCAACAGTGGATGCAGGACCCTACATTATACCTCACTGTGTGCCATTGTACCGTTTTGCAGGTTCTCAATGCTGATCATAACTACCGAGTGAAATCCCAAATCTCCTTCAAACCATAGCAGTGGGACTTTCTCCTGTGAGGTTTACCGTTTTGTGTTTCTACTTCCCTACCCTCCTGCTCATCAAGAGTCTCTTATAGAAGTTCAGCTTCAGATTCTAATGCAGACAAGAATAGCACCGCGCCTGTTCAGTCCCGAAACACAGCTTCTTTTAGTGCAGATCACTTTTAAACCCCAGACGAGCTTCAGAGTAGCTAAGTCGCGACTTTAATCAAGGTGCACGTTTCACATCAAAAGTCAGCTGTGCTACCGCTGCAAATATTGGTCACTAACTTGAAGTCCTCAGCATTTTTTCTGAAACAAGTCACAACTTTGGGCCGGTTACATGGTTACAGGAATCAAACCTAGTCCTAGACTCAGGGTTTCTACTGACAGCAACAACTTATTGAAATAATTAGTCGACAGCGACGTCGAATCCGACTCTATTCCCATGAACCCGGCCTTTTAGACACACACATACACATACACAAACACACACACACACACACACACACACACACACACACACACACACACACACACACACACACACACACACACACGTCTGGTGAAGAATAAGCAAAAGGACGACTTCGTTTGAACGGCAGAAATATACTGATCTTGGGATGATTGGGATGAGATGTATAGAAATGTCTGGAGACTAAGAGGCATCGGTGAAACCATCTTACGCTGTCCATTTGTTGGAATATGCTTTTTGATTCATTTAACCCACTGAAATATAATCCTAATAATGAGTTATGCAGCTTTTGACGATTTTAAACACTCAACTCCCACCAGGCACTTGAATACTACTTCTTTATGGCCTTTACACCCGCTGTGTTACTCTTAGGAATGGAGCAAATCTGCCTCATTAGCAAACTGAAGATCAGAAATTCTGAAATTATGCCCATTGATGATAAAGTATTCTCAAACCACTGAGCCTTCAATTCAAGTAAAAACACAAAAATCATCAAAACTGCAGTTGCACCATTTTTGCCCAACATCAAGGGCAAACTCATAAAACATGATACATCGTCTCACAGAGGAGAAATACATGAAAGCGCCCAACGAGTGGCAAACTGTTCTCCATTCGAGGACGCTCGCTCTCAAATGAAATGTCTTTTGAATCATTCAAGTCCCCTAAAATCTACTTCCCTTCGTTCAACTGATTATTGCACTAGAGGAAACCATCGACGTGATCTCTATTGACCCACCGTCTCAAACTGTGAGGGAAAGAGAGGGAAATGTGAGATAAAGCACTGAGGGAAATTAATGCATGATGGCTACTAAGATTAAAAACATAAGCTTACATGGTTTAAATGATTTTAAAAAAAAAGTCAGGATCATAAAATGTTTCACATAATGTAAAAGAAAAATAACATCCAGAAAGAAATAACAGTGTTATACTTTAAATAAAATCCATAGATGGCTGCAATTGACATATCAGCCAATATAAACTAGCTGTTTGTGTGACAGCTGACTGCTAAAGATGAATCAAAACTGATCCAAAACCTTGTAAGACAACAATTCGTTGTTGTGACTTTAAAGGGGCATTTATACCTGGTCGCCACAGGGTGGCAGTGTGCTCAAAAGAACATGTTGCTCCATCCAAGAGACTGGAGATTTCTCACATAAGTGAAAAGTGACAGAAAAAAGGAAACAAGAGGAAAAAGGAAAACATAAAAAAGTGGCAACTGATCCAATGAAACAACTACATTCCAAAATAAATCAAACGCCAACACAACAACTCCAGAGTCCGACCGTTCCTTCTCTGCTCCCTCATTTGAAATACTGGGGAGAGTCAACAGAATGTAAAAGTGCTGTTGCTCAAACTGACTTGAGGTACTGTAGATTGCAAAAGAGCGGAATACTAAAAGTAGACTATGAAGAAAGACTGTGCCAAAAGAAGGGAAAAGTAAAAAAAAAACACCCACTAGGCCACAAGTAAAGGAGACAAACAGGGAAGAACAGATAGGAGGGGCAATGAAAAAGGGGCCTGATAAGGACGAAAATAAACTAGTTGGCTGGTTAAATATTGCATAATAGTGCTGAGTTTCTCTCTTGTTTGTTTTTTAAAGCAGCGTTTGCATCCTCAGTCCAGTGTGGGGGTGCCTCCCCCCCCCCCCCTGCCTCCTCCCTGCTTTCCTCTGCACAGTGTCAGGTCCGGATTGACTAGGTGTGTGTGTGTGAGGGGGAGAGACTTGCACATGTGAGGACTCCTTGACTGACAAGCCAGGTGTGCATGGTTGTGTCTGTGTGTGTGTAAAGGGTGGCAACGGTTGGGAATGGTTGGTGTAGCTCAGGCGAAGTACATGGTCCTCAGGGTGTCGTGGTGAATCTGAACAGCTTTGGCCAGTGCCTGGGGGTCCCGACCGTTGCTCTGACCAGACACATGGCTGCCCTCGGCGCTGCAGAGAGGAGGAGAGCACCAGTTATGACAGATGACAAATAATACGGGGACACATTTGGCACATTGTGAAGGAATACAAGGTGACTGCTTTTCCAAAGAATTACACTTCAGAGTTCAAGACCTTTACAACCAGGGTCAAAAACAGAAGAACCTCTAGTTTATTCTCCCCGCTTGCTCTCCCGTTCTCACCTGTCATGTTCTTTGTCCACCAGATGGTAGCGGGCACGGAAGGCCACCAGGTGGGCGTAGTAGGCTGGCGCGGGGATGGAGACTGAGCGGGTACAGCGCACGTAGGTGTGGCACAACTGGTAGGTGAGCAGCTGGAACTCGTCAGCGGTAAAACAATTGTCGTCCCACAGTACATGGTAGTGGGAGGGCCTGCTGGTGCCCTGGGAGAAGGGGATTGACACATTTGCATTATTATTAGATTCTGATTTAAAAGGTTTCAGCTTTGGCGAAGAGACTTCCTGACATCACATGTTTAAATGCACACAAATATTCTTTTGTCTGCAATTGTTACAAAAAAGACAATATTCCTACTAAGCCCTTTACATGGCTAGTGAAAATGTATATTCTATTAATATTGACATTTACATTTACATGCTGCTGTGGATGTTCTGATTAACGTATTGTGGTATGTGTACAACGTACAGGCAAGAGTGTTACAAACGGCGGTAAAAAAACATTTGCGACGTCTGGGGGGGGGAGAGAAACCATTAGGTTAACTGCAATCTTGTGCCCCATTTCCTGTGGCATAATGATGTGAATTTCAAAAAGGGATGGTACAGTAGTGATTTTTGATTGTCGCCACCACTTTGTCAGTTCCTGGGATCTAACTTCAAATAATTACAGGAAAGGGAAAAAACAAGGGGTATTTCCTCCTTTGGCCATTTTTTCCTGAATCCTGTTTACCATCTCTTTGCAAGAATGCATAGCTCTGCAAAAGCACACAGTGAAGGAGAGTGTGATGACATCCTGCTGAAAAAGGCAGAGAAGACAAGAGGTTGGACTGACCTGTATTCCAGCGTGACTGCAAAGGTAAAAGTCAAACTCGTAGGGATGCGTGATGTCCGTATCCACGGTGGTACCAGCAGGAATGTTTCCACTACGTCCAACCTGACATAGATAATGGTCAGTTAGCTAATGCCTTTTTGACGGGTTCACCATGAAAACAAAAACAACTTGAACAGAAAATGGAAGTTTCAGGAAAAGAGCAACAGAAAGGAAAGCTTTTAAAGCATTAAATGACGGCAGGAGGTAAAAAGTCACTGAAAAAAATAACTAGATGATGGACTAAGCCAGGCGAAGGTTTACCAAATGCTTCCCAATCAACCAATTAAAAGCCGAATGCTCTAGAGAGCCTAATGCTCTGCACTGAAAATAAGGTTGTTACTAGCCGAGTCTTACTCTAGGGCCCTTGAGTGCCACTCCAGAGCTCTCCGGTTGCATTGGGCCCTAATGCTTTAATCGAATGCAATTACAGGGGTTAGGAGGGTGAATAGTCCAATCGACAACAAAAGGTAATTAAGGAGGCCCATTTTGAGTACTTAACGTGCTGGCACAGAGCATAAAATAAAAAGAATATGGACTAACACATAATACACTGTGCTGACTTTAATGGGTACCAACGCTGTGTTGTTCTCCAAGAGCCTGAAAGTGTGTGCGCGCTTCCGTTTGTGTGCGAGCGGTGGGAACTCACTCTCTCGTTGCGGTCGGCACAGAATAGCCGTGTATGGTGGCGTTTTTGCACAACTATGTAGGTGATGCCTGGCTGGTACTCCTTTTCCAGGCTGATACAGGCCTCACGAATGGCCAGCAGCTCATAATACAGCACCTAAGGAGGCAAGGGGGGGGGGGGGGGGGGAACGGTAATAAAGACCCTGTTAACTATATTCTTCATACACTGTACAGTTACAGTATGTGTTCTATATCATTATCGATGCGTGTCATTTTAGTTTCATCATATATGGAAGATACTCACTATTATAGGTATCATGATGTTAATTCATAGTCCAAATACAAGAAAACTCTGAGAAAACTTCTCATTAAATCATCTGTGATTAAAGTATATTTTGGAATACGTTCGTTCATTTTGATTTAAAGTGAATTACCAGACTGAGGTACGGAGTCAACGCAGTCAATCTAAATTATAAATTCTACCAATCGTACAGACTTTTGGGCGGTGACTGCTGTTCAATTCACGCCCGACTCCATTTTGTGTGAACGCAAGTGGGAGCTGACCTGTCTGAACTGGCCTTCTGAAACTCCATCCCTGTAGAAAATTATCCTGGTGGGCTTGTAGCGGGTTGACTTGTAGAACTGGATGAGCAGCTCTCGCACCATGGAGGCCAGGTCCTGGATGACCTCCTGCCTGGGCCTCTGGACTCGCACAGTGGCACAGTACCTGCTGGGGTGGGCGTCCATACTGCCTACCACCTAGAAGAGAGATGGTGATAGATTGCAAGTGGTCAACGGAGGATACGTCAGATACAGGGGAAGCAAACACAAGTTGACAAATTCAACTAATAGGTCAGCTGTAGAATAAAGATATAACTTACTGCTGCAATTGAAGGCTTCTTCCCATCTCCAGCAGGTGGATGTGTAACATCTGCTCCCAAGAACATAACTGGCTGCTGAAACACTGATGGTCTATTAATTGAGAGATGTAACAAAGACAATAATTAGATTGAGTTACATGACAACAATATATAGATGGTTTTCTTGCATGATACCCTGTTTGTTAATATGGTGTGTGCGTGTTATTTTTACACGTCTGTGCTAAGACAAACTTGAGTCCATCTGATACAGAAATCTGAACAGTCCAAGCTTCAAGGAGCCGTTTAAAAACAGCGTCACAAGCAGAGCATTGCACTCCAATAGGAGGAGAAGAATAGCCCGACTGACCGTTGGTGAGGCACCAGGATGTTGTTGATGCCTCCCAGCTTCACGTTGATCTTGAGGCAGAGGTTGGAGAGCGTCTGAGGGGACGTCTTCACCACGTTCTTCACCTGGACGCACTGCGTGGCCATGCCCAGGAGGGTGTCTCCCACACGCTTTACCTCGGCTATGGGTGGGTACAAAAAGTAAGTAATATTCTAAAATATGTCCTGCTTGTTTCTTTCATTGACATAGATTTTAAAGCATATTGCACACGCAAGTCCCAGAATATAATTAGTGTTTTAGTTTTTTCCCCCAGACAGGCTTAACCACCAAGCGTTTCTCTGGGCTCTCATGTGATATTTAGTTGCAGCAGTTTTCTAACCGTAGACAGGAGTCTTTCCCGGCAGAATGACGATGATGAGTTGCAGTCCGGCGTAGGTGTTCTTGAGGTGTCTGAACATGGGCTCCACGCTGTCCGCTCCCTGGGCGTATTTACAGAAACATGGCTGGCCCTGGATGGGCATCCCAGCATCCTTGGAGATTTTCCGCAGCTGGTCTGTGAAACCCCTAAATGAAAAAGAAGCAGGAAGTGACGGTGAAGAGTCAATAGAATAGTGGAGTCAACTACAAATCAAAGCTGCAAGCTTGCCCCTCTGAAAAAACTTGTCAGCATAACATCAAAACATGGTTCCTCGAGTAACAGCAAATGGCATAACAATTTTGTTTGACATTAATCAGTTTTCTTAAAAGTTTTAGATTTTAAAATATGTTTACGCCTGTTTTTATTATCCTAAAATGCCAAAAATCTAATTTAAGTGCCTCGTTTGATTTTCAATGCATCAAAAGGCAGTTGTATGTCTTTAACATCTGCTCATGGACTACAGATGAAGATTATCCTTTTATCTACCCCTTACAGTTATTTTTCCTAAATTTAACTTTGCTAACTACTGAGATAAGAGATACTACTATAAGTAATCATTTGAAACGGACATTATTAATTCATGCCAGATTACAAACTATGAGACAAAATATGTAAATAAACGGATCTGAAACATCATTACAGATCAATGAGAAAATAAATTATAGTAATAGTAATCTAACAAGCTACTTTTAAACTTGTATGACTATACTTAAGTGAGCATCATCACTGCACGACCAGTGACAGTAACAGAATTTTAGAAAAGGACTTTTGAAAACATTTGCAAATAATCATACTTTAGTATTTCTTCCCGACACTGCCTCTGTGTGGCGAAGCAGGCGATGGCCCACATCTTGATCTCCACCCCGGTGTGGAACTGCTTCCCCCTCATGTCCCACACCCCGTGGCTGGGCGTGGCTACCGTGCGGTTCTGAAACAACATTGCAGTCTCACCACATGTACTCACGATTACGTGGGAAAACACTCACATTCATACTGTTCATACAGGCTCATGCTTGAACAGGCAGGAAGACAAATGTGCAGCCACTCGCATACACACACACACAATTACTTTTGGAAAATCCACAGAACACACACGCACTCTTCATCCATACCAACATTAACACACATTTTCATACATCAATTCACACTTTGAGAAAAAAAAGAAGCATGCCAGACAAAGAGATGTGCATTAGCACATTTTGCTCATTCGAGAAACATTTAACTTTCAAAGATTTGATGGAATCCATAGTACGTAAGATGCTATTTAATGTGATTAACATGCACAACATAGTGTGCACAATGGTGTCATAGTTCTCACTAATACACAACTCCAAATGTAGTATAGTACTGTAAAAGGTGTGTCACCTCAGAGAAGATAAACAGACAGATGTTAATCCACACTGTGGTTCAGTCTCAGTAAATTGCTTCTTTGTGCAATTTTTCAGAAATCTCTTCACCAAGAAAAGACATTGGGCAAATGCTATATACTTTAGAAGCTATCCAATCATTTTTTTTTTCTTAAAAATAATCCTCGTCACAGAGACAAAAAGTGTTCCTGTCCCATTTGCCTCTCTCAAAAACACATACAAATAAAAAAAAGGCAATTCCTTCTATACATTTTGAAGCTGGAATCAAAGTTTGCACTACTGAGACTTAGCCACAAAAGAAAAGCCAAAAAGACTGACATCATGAAACAAACAGAAGCCAGTGACTTAGTTCCCCTTAGAGGCAGTGGGATGAAGGCTGAGGAAGGGGAGAGCGTGTCAGTCAAACAGAGAGAATGGGCGTGATTTAAAGGAAGAGTACCATAAAGTGCTCTGTGCTCACCCTGCCGCCGTACTGCAGCATGGGGGCGGGTAGCACTCGCCCCGTCACGTGGGCCATCTCATCGCGCACCTTGAACTGGAATTCCTGCACAAAAGGGTCTGCCTCGTAGTTGGCACTGCGCACCTGCAGAGACGGGGAGTGGGACAGTTGAACACAGAGTCAGATCACGGAAGTTAATGACGACGTGAGTAAAGACCATTGCGGTACTGAAAGGTTAAAATATATAGCCAAGTGTTCTCCTGAAGTGTCCCATACCTGCTTACTCATTGTGGCTTGTTTTGTTTAAAAAGGAATAGTTTCATTTCTTTAAGAGCAGAAGCTAAGGCTACATTTCCAACGTAGATAATTATGACAAAGTTGTGATTCCCCTTAAGAACAAAGACAAAGTGCAACAACAGCTCAGTAGTTCTCAGAATGAGATGTCTACGATGCTTGCCACTGTGCCAAGTGCTTGTGCAATCATTGTTTTAGATAAACCTTTTGCCCATGCTTGTAAGCCTCATAAGACATGGCTTTTCTGGTGTATGTATGTGTATTAGTTTTCCTTTATGCTTCTTACGACAATTTCTCTTCTGTGGTTAGCAGTGTTTTTGTTTTCATTTTTTTTAATAGGATGTTGCTGGAGAAGAAAAATGGAATGATAAATCGGGGACATGCCACAAAATGTCAGGGGGCAGTAGCCTAATCCTAAAATGACTGCAAGCTTATCTGCTTGTTTTGTCCTTTTCCATCTCTCAACCTCTGCTCTTCCACCCACACTGCCCCGTCAGTTTCAAGCAACTGTGTATCTAAAAGAAAACACCACCACAGTGCCGTCCGTCTACAATGATTTCCTGCAAGCAAGTCCACTCATTTTGTTCCAGAGTGAAGAGATAGGGGAACGTGGTTTAATAAGGTAACAGCAGATACTAAATGTGGGCTGCTAATCTGATGGCGGACAGAGGCAGTGTACAGTCTGTCAATCTTTCCATAAACAATATGCTGCAGACACTGTAGCAGCCTCACATACACACATTAAAGCCATTACGACTCTGGTATTTTGTTGACCGTAGGTAGGCCTGCCTCGTAATTGCCAAATGCGATGAACGAGCACGCTGACATGCCTTCGTTAACAATATAAAATGAGAATCTAGGCGAGGTGATTACTAAACAGGCAATCTTATATCAAGATGAGCAGCATGGCAACCAAGTGTTGACAAGCTTAGTAACGTGGCTCCTATTGAGGCAGCACTTTGTCTTTGGCTGCGTCTACAACCACCTCCTTTAAATTGAGAGCCCTAATAATGGTTTGAAATTTGAAAAAAATACGTAGGGTATAATCCAAAACCTAACAGGGCACTGTACCAATTAACTAAATGTTTTAATCGGCAGGTATATGATGCACAAACGCGCTTTGTTTTTGGGTTCTGTAACTCCATTTTTTGTATCATCAGTAAGAAAATACAATATATCATTTTTTGCAAGTGTTTTAAATTGAAGGTATGCTGAAGGAATGTTTGACATCTACAGTCTTACTAATCAACAGATGTCACTCAATATAATTTTCAGTATTGAAATAGGGCGCATATGAAGTGATCGAAGAGATGTGGAGCCAACTCACCAGTCTGCTGATCTCCTCTTGTCTGTCGGGTGCAGAGCGAGCTGTGGCTTTGATCATAGTGGAGGTCTGATTATCCGTCAGCTTCTTGATGCATCTTTGACCAGCTACAATGTTACAAACCTGCAAGAGAGGAAAAAAATGGCATTATAGTCTTTAGCAAAAAATCATTGTCTGGGGCAAACTTTATCCAGCTGCCCTGCTGCTTCTTCATCATACGGCTGATACACAGGCACACCTGGGAGCTGCCCAGTAGACCACGCACTGCAGATTTCATCATATATTTGAATTGAAACTCAATAACAAAGAGGAATAGGAACTTTTTTTCGCTCACCTCCAGGGGCAGGTAGGTGTGCTTTTGCTCCTGGCCCACTTGTAGACAGGGCAAATGTGGGTACTTAAGCTGCAGGTTGTACTTCTCCCTGAAGTACTGGGCTACAGTGCGCTCTACAGTCTGACCATTTTCCAACTGTAGAGGGAATCTGCAGAGAAAAGAGCATATCATGTAAAAAAAAATAGGCTATGTCAAGATAAATCTGCCCAATTTAAATTTTTCGTCCATGTTCAAAACATAAAACCATATAAGGAAAGTCGCAAGTCAAACTGTTTTGCTACAAAATCCAAAAGGTATGCAATTGTCAAGCATCTATTACCTAAACCAGATCTGTTTTACTAGCTTTAATGTCTTATTTCACTGTGTGGCAGAGACAACATTCATGGTACTTATATGCCAGTGACAGCAGAGAAGAAACTGAAGAGCCCATAACAATGGAGTATGGATGGTATAGGTTTCTCTGTACAGAATAGCCCCTTGTAGACGGGGAATCTGTAATGGTCTATTCAAGTAATTAATGTAAAGAAAAAGTGACTGACTTAAAAACATACTCAGTTGCCAGTTTATAAAAACAAATGCAGGTGAATAAAACAGTCCTGCAAAAATGATTTGCCTTCATGAAGGTTAAAATGTTAAAAAAAATTAGGTTTAGTATAGCTTTATGATCATAACTGAACATTAAAATCTTCATATTGATGAGGCTTTATTGCACGCCTAGTTAAAACTAAGGCAATGTAATACAAGCCAATTACTATTTACAAAATGAGAGCCATAACACGCATTAACAACATTCTAATAGTGTGTAGCCAACTGCTGTCAAACCTCACAATCAATCTAAATATTATTCAGTATCTTTACTCTAAGGATTCTAACTGCTAAACGGCGCAATGACATAGATATGGACCATCCTTTGCGATGGAATTATGGTGTATAAATCAATTTAAAGATATCACAGAGCAAGGTAATCTACTAAATTTGTTAAGAGTCAGGAAACACTGAAGATCAGCAGTCACACACACACACAACCACACACTCACACACACACACAAGGGCTACTTCACTAATGGATGACTAATGTTGACCGCATGGTTGTAAGATGAGTCAGCTTTTATCTGGTTTGTTTGGCGGTGAATTGGTAATCACATCATCTGTGGACTGTGCTCCCCGCCCCCATCCCATCCACACACTCCGCCCAGAGTCTTCCGTTTCCCTCGCCCGCTCGGTTGGCTGACTCACGTTTGATGGCTGGCAGGCCGCCGGGTCACGTTGCAGACGCGGTACTTCCTCCGCATGGTTCCACAGTGCGTCACCTCCACCTTCAAACCTGGTGAATAATAGAAAGTGTTGGAGTAGCATTTATAATGTGTCTGTGTGTGAATGGCTGCGAGATGTGCTCTCCCTTTCGCCCCCGCCCCATAATGCACATAATGCATTTTGGTTCATACAATTAAACGCTTTCTCACACGCAGGTACACTTTACGCTCCCATTTTCACCTTTGATTTCTTTGGTGAATTTGACCCGGTGCGAGTCTGTGAGAGGGCGGGGCTGCTCGTCTATGTTGTGGATGTCCAGCACTTCGCACATGAACTGGATGACTGGCTGAGCCTTGTAGAAGGCGGTGGCAGACACTGCAAGGACAAAAGTAATTTCACACACACAAAATCTAACAAAATATGCTAACACTTCACTGAATAACAACAACGTGTTATCCCACTGGCTGCAGTAACGTCGTAGTTTTAATTGGATGGTTTGCATCTTAGTTGAGATTCTGGCTATCCAGAAATGTGTTAAAAAAAAAAATGCAGTTAAAAGACATTGTCTGTTAATGGGCACTTTGTAAGGCTTTGTTTGGCATTGTGCAAAAAATAAGACTTAGGGGAATTTAAAAGCTAACCTATAAACTGCTGCAACACTTTTCACCAGTTTATAACTCCTTCAGAAACCCATATGTTAAAAAAGCAGGATCTACTTTGTTAATTGAAGCTGTGTTATAGTTTGTTGTGTGAAAATGTCAAAGGCAATGCATGAATACCAGCCAAATTGTAACACAGGGATGGACTTTGTCTTTTTGAATGTGCCATTATTATGAAGCTCTTATAGAGGCTCATCACATAATGTTTGTGTAAGCACCATGCTAAAAAATAAAAATGTAGCGGGAACACTCCATGAACACAGGAAGTGCAGTTGATGCAGCACAAAGTCTGCGTGGAGATTCTCCCATGGTCAAACATAAGGAGGTTCCCTCTGTTCTTTCTTAATAATTGGAAAGACTGAGGCACTGATACATTAAAATATATTACGACAGAACAAGGCATAAAATACCAGAGAAATACAAATCTCTGGGGGGAAAAAAGGATATTAAAAAATACAACGCAAGATCAAAAGAAATCCAAAAATGGACAGAGAGAGCTGAAGTGAGTGTGGTGTTGAGGATGTTGCTGACGAATAATCTGGCTCAGCTGTTGCGATGCAAGAAATCTCTCTCTCTGAAGGCGTGTTTAATGAAAGCACTGCTAGCGCACATCCATGAGGCAGATGACTGCATTGTACACACAATCGTGCACTCCTGGTTTGCATCCTTGAGCCTTTCACAAACGACCGGAAGTGACATCAATCCCAACTGTCCTCTCTATGCAGTGCGATTGTTTGGAAGCGTTTGAGTCATTCTTGCAAATGTAAAATTGAAAAAGGTCTAATTTCTCTACAAATACAAACATTTGCTACTTGCGCTTTTGATCGCCTGTGATAGCAAGCAGCGTTTATTCATGCACATGTATTCAAACGGGCTTAGTAGTTTGCCTCGTCAGCACACCATGCCATGTATATATATATATATATATATATATATATATATATATATATATATAAATAAGAGAGTATGAAAACTATTGCTTTGCAAGGACTTTGAGTTCTAGTTTGTATTGCACACAAGAGACTTGAGCTGACCAATTGATTAGGAAGGATGAGAAGGCGGGAAAGTGAGACAAAGAGAGAATCAGAGAGCAGAGAGGGAAAAGATTCAAATAGAGACGGAGCCTGCAAAGACTTGAAGCAAAACAAAAGCTGTCTCAAGGAAATGTTGCACACAGCTACCCTCCTGACCCAGGCAACACCCACCAGTCTCCCCCAGGCGCACACACACACACACACACACACACACACACACACACACACACACACACACACACACAGCAACCGATTAGTCAGTTCCCATCCAACCAAAAACCCACCTCCCATCCAACTTTGTAGCTCACTATTCTAAGTCACCAAACAAAGTGTGTCTACTGGCAATAGGCCAGTGCTGAAGCAAATTATCAAAACTGCATCTTGAACTCTTCCCTTTGTTTCCCAAAAACTGGTTCTCAGCCAGCGGAACTGGCTCCATGCTGACAAATCAGTAAACAACAAAAAAATGTGTGGCGTCAGAGAAGGAGCAATGCCATCAACTGCCTTTACAAGTAATGCAAGCAGCAAGTATTCAGTTTGATTGGAAATAACCAAATTAAAAAGCTCTCAAGCCTATAACTGATGCAAACACGGGTACAGGAGAGCTACCCGGAGATACATTTTTGTTGTAAAAGCCCAAATCGGTGGCCTCAATTATTGCATATTTTAATAAGAATTCATGAATTTTAGCCCACACAGTCTGTAACTAATAATTGACTAAATTAACTTTTGTAATTAAGAATTCTTAGACGGTTTATCATGACAAGCCACAATAACGGATAATGTATTGTTTCTCTAGAGACATAAATCTACTCTTAATCATCAGACATAAACAAGGTTATTTCAAGGAGGGATATGTTTTTAATCCCATGTCTTATGTATGAGTTTCAAATTTAATTATCTAAATCGCTGCCGCAGGTGTTTTCGGGAAGTAGCCAATCTAATGAGGATGCCCCCAGTCTGTGCAATCGATGCAACTTTAATGTGTTATGTCATCAATTAATTTTTGCTAATATTTGCTAATAACTCTGAAGGCAAGTCTCTCCTCTCCAGGGATACAACCTCTCAGATAGGGATGTTCTCCAACGTCACGCTCACATTGTTTTGAAGCGGAGACTACTGGTCCTAAAATGTACACGCAGAGCGAACCGCAACTGGTCAAACCGCCAGCCTGCGCTTATGATCTCGCCACTCGCCGCTCAGAATGAGCCATACATTACAGCAAGAGAGCGCTTTATCACGGACAAACTCCCAAGCATTTGCTGCCGTTTCAGCCTCGGTCAAGCAAGACGAGAGGAAACAACCACGTAACCCGTAATGCAGTTCACTCATACGAGCCCGACAGAAATACACTGCAGGAGTCATTAAAAAGATTAGTCCGTTAGCCTTAGAATCCAGACGCATACAAGTCACCCAAATGTATGTATAAAGGTGACATCAGCTAAAAAGCAAGTTGTTTGCATCCCTATAACAAAGTATTGGGTTCCGTGGCACAGCACTTCAGTCTCCCCAATGATGAAAAAGCCCTGAGTAGCCTGCAGACTTTATTCAGCTTTCTAATGAGCGCGATATTGTCACGTTAGATTTATGTTAAATACAGCCATTACATTTCCTCAAACACAACATAATTGAAAGTAAATCAATCATCCACAAATCTCTAAATATAGCATGTATCACGGAGGCTCCATGTCCCTCTCATCTGTCCGTTTAATTATTAAAATCTCATTTCCCCTGCTGTGACAGAGAAGCGGAGAAAACAATTTATGTGTGACTGTACAAGAGAAGACATCTTTTTTTTAAACAAAGATTGTATTGCAAAGAAAGTAGTGTAAATGTTGAACCTATTTCAATATTTTTGAAATATGAACAGCTGCATTAGCAAACATAGTTCTTACTTTCGTATTAACAGTGTTGTAGCTGTGTGTTTGCGTCGCATCAAAGCGTCATAAAAACAAAACAAAAAAGGCAAAGTGTAATTTGGTTCTCACCATCAATGTTAAGCATCATCTTCCACATGGCAGGGCGCACAGATTGATGGAAACCGAACCAAACCTCCCTCCCGCCTCCCAGGGGATGGTCATAGCCCTCTGGAGCCGAGAAGAAGGACCGACCCACCGGAGTGTACCTGGATGGCGAAAAGTGGCGTTTATGAGGAAAAAGAACAAAGAGATCGACGGAACGAAAGATAATGGGGAGGTCAAGACATTCAAAGGACAAGATGAAAATGAGGAGCGCATGGGGCAAGGAGGAAAGGGCGGATGAAAGGAGACAGGAAATGTAAGATTAGTTCAAACATCCTGAATTGTGAATGTATGTCCATGAGTGTTTAACCGGTCACGCTCAGCTGCTCTTCAATGTGGCCTGAAACCATCAGTGAAATGAGCGGTGGGCCCATCCACCTCTTATTACTCTGCCCAGGAGACATTAATAATCCTACACGGGCGGCATTTCTCCTGGTGAATCCTGGACTGACAATGTGTCACGATGTCTGGTGGCTGGGAACGGGGCTAAATTAAAAGGTGTGGATATAACCACTTTTTAATAATGTTTTGAAAAAGATTTTCATTAAGGCCCTAGTGATATTGTGTTCCACTGTGCTCTGTCTGGGGCTGAGCAAAGTGATACGGAGTGGAAGATGGTATGAGGTCAAATATGGGGCTTTGTGAGAGCTCATATAAGCCGTGTTTGATTTCCGTTGGGATCAGAGTGCTGATATTGGTGCCACTATAACAAAACAAATATATACTATTTACTATGAGTATCAAAGGGATCATTTTTTTAACAATGTGTTCTCTATCTTTTGACTTTATGCTTGTTGACTGAAAATGAAGGTAGGGAGATTGGAGTAGACTAAATGGGCTTTTCTTCTGAATGGATCTGCTGTTAAAAGACTTTCATCATTCCCAGTCATTTAACAATATCTCACAATTATCTAATAATTATCTATTGACTCCACCAGCTGTTATTAAAAGAGTGAACCAAGAAATCTAAACCTGAAAAATAAATTAAAAAAAGACAGGCCAGACGGAAAAGACAGGCCAAACAGAGAACATCAGCAGCTCACTTCATGGAGGGCAGGTGTCGCAGCACCACATCCACTGCGTGCACTGGGTTGGTGCTGATGGGCTTGTCCAGCTCCAGGGGCTCAGGCATGCTGCGGCCAGTCAGCACCTCATGGAGCATGTGCCAGCTGACCAGAGACACAAACTTTATGGAGACCTTGAAGGGGCGATCTTTCCCTCCCTCGCCTGGCAGAGTGACATCCAGGTCCACCTGAAGGGTGAAGCAGGGCGAGACGGGACAGAGAAGGTTAGATCGAGGCAGAGGGCAGTTAGTGAGGGGAAGTTTCAAGTGGTGGTTCTTAAGATGAAGTGTATTTATGTTTTGTGCCGTGTTTCTGCATGTGTGATAGACTGCATGTATGTTTTGGTTCAGCTAATGGCGAGCTGTTGAGATTGTGTGTCTGCACGCATCATGTGTCTGCACGCACACATGGTTTACATTCAGGTTGAAGAGAAGTGTTTGTGTGTTTTTATGTCTGTGTGTCTGAGTCATTTTTTTCAGCTCACCCCTGCGGGTGCCACAGGTAGTGGATTGGCTGTGTACAGGCTCCTCTTTCCATCATAGACTGGCCTGCGATCCCCAAAGATTGTCACCTTAAAGTGTTGTACCATTGAGTCGACCACCTCCCTGCACAACATACACACAAAGTGAGTTTCAGTTATAAAAAGGTCATAGATTCAACACAAACTATCTAATGTGTCCATCAACAGCCATTTTTCTTCCGACGAGACCGTGAAACCCTGTGTATTCACTCACTGCTCTGTATTAATACTGAATCTGAGAGATGTGTCGAAGAAGATTCACAGATACTCTACAGAGGGTCCATCCTACCTGTTGACTCGCCGGGGGCACTTGTCAGGCTTGATGTCCACCTCGTAGAGGTAGACATCCATCTTGGGGATCTCCACCTGGAAGCAGTTGGCCAGCAGCTTGATGGGCTTCCCCATGGTGCCATAGCCAGGCCGCCGAGGCAGGGTGAACAGGGACTGGGCCCCAACGGCTCCTGAGAGGAGAACAAGGAGGGGAGGACAAATGAAAACTTAGTGTTGATCTGACTCAGGTCATTCAGGGTGACGATGTGCTTAATATATGCACACAGTGAGAAGGTCATGTTATATTAAATATGTAAAGCTCAGTGGAAACAATATGATGACATTGACAGATACTGATATGGTAATGATTGCACTCAGTTTGTGTTTTTGATAGACATTACTTTTCAAACTCAAGTTGTATAAATCATTTAATTTCCAGTGAATTTACTGACAGCTTTGACAACAGCTTAATGTTAAAAAAAACGTTCAAACTGAATGATACTGGCTGGTACCGTCTTTCAACTACCCCGTCAGTGGTTTGTTACCGTTGCCTGATGGTGGAAAAAAACAGAGAAATTTCAAAAGATACATTTGTTTGGGGGAAACGCATCTCACTACAGTGTAGCGGAAAGGGAAAAGGAAAAGCACAGAATAGCCCTTTCCACCCAGAGAGCAAAAGAAGGTGGAGCCAAGAAGGAGATAAATGAGCCACACCTGTGAGCTGGGGAAACAATCAACTAACAAAACCAGCATGGAGGAGATCAGAGAGAGGAGCGAGAGTTGTTAAAGGAGAAGATAGGTACTTAATATTCAGTTTTAGGACACCTAAAGCTTGAAGATTGCAATAGTGAAGTATCACAACTGGAGCAACAATAGGGAAAAGAACCAGCTGAGTTTATCAACTTCGTGGACAACAAGAGAGTGACGAGTGCGGCTCTCGAGAGCAGACCGTTTCAGGATAAACTTGTTCAGCAACGGCCTGACCCTGCTTGGATGCCACTGTGGACCTCCTTTCCTTCGTTGGGCTTCGTTTCCAAGCTAAGTCCCTTCAACTGCAACTCTCCAGTCTTGTCCTTTCCCCAAACCACACACTCACACAAACTGAACTGAACTTAAATTAACTGCCTATCAGACTTTCAAAACATGAAATTTAACTATATTCATTCGGATTGAACAGACTTACAAACTCCTCCCATCCCAACGCATTCACACCCTCCTGCACTCGCACCCCTCTGAAGAAAAAGTTAAAATGGTTCAGGACATATGAACAGAACTATAAAAGTACTAATATTATGCAAATCTAAATGAACATTTCTCTGGAGCCATCATTTAAGTGAATTACTTTAATTAAGGACATTTGATTGCTATATCTGGATTCTGGATTTGTGTTTATTTTTCGTTCATGGACATTGTGCATAAGACCGTATTGAGTATACACCATAGTTTCTTTTGAGTTGACATTTATATTTGAGAAAGACACGGCAGTAAAAAGTGGATGAAAATGTATTTGTTTTGAGAATCTTGTGCCTTTTGTAGCAGGGTTAGCAGGCTATCTGGGCTAATCCTTTAACTCAGTGGTCACCAACCTTTTTATGCCCAAGATCCCTGACCTCTGCCTCTGTGACAGGCAAGATACCTATTGAGGCGTTGAGAGAAAAAGACTGTCCAGACTATATTTACAACTTTTTATTTGGCCTAATTGTAATTGAATGAAAGCAAACACTTTGGTCCAGCTATCAATTTGATGTGACCAAGAACACACTAAATGACTTAGTTTCAGTGCAACATAAAAAGGAAATTATTTGTTAACCGCACACAATATGAACAAGAAAAAACACATTTCCAATGAGCAGGAGGCTGGATGAACTACCAATATTAACTGTTGTATTTATCAACTGTTTGAATTGAAGCATCATTTTAGCAAAATGTTAGAAATGATCAATTTGAAAGCTACAAAATCAGTTCAGTTTTTACTTTGTAAAATATCTGAATTGGTAAAGTTAAGATATTTGTATTTGGATGTGGTCAGAAATGTCCTGAACACAGAAATATCAGTCAGATATAATTACATTAATTATCTTTCCATTAACCCTCAAATCAAATAATACACTTCACGCACAACTTAGTTGTATTTTCTCTTTAACTCTCTAGTTGAAGGTCACATGTTATACTTAATGTGAATATAATTAATGTAATCTCATTTCCAGATGCTAGTATACGATTTGTTGATATCTTATTTTGTGTCACGTGGATCTTTCCGCTAACTTCGTAAAAACCCTCGCTCGGTCCCGATCTGTGCCGTTTGAATGCGTTTACCGTGAATGTCAGTACATAGGTGCAATGACATTTCAGTGTCTGCTGACTTGACTACAGAGATCCGAGTGTCCGCTGAGTTGACCGCAGTTCGCTTTGACATGACTTTAATCAGTCTGAAGTTGAGGAGTCTGTCCATTGTGGACAGGTCTCTTCAGTTGCATGCCCTTATAAGGAGCTGGCGGGGCGTTTCTGTATGCAAATCCAGGTGCACAAGAAATCCTCATCGGGGAGCACAGCTGAGAACGCTTCGGCTGTGTATGAACCCATTTTCTGGCGTTATGAATCAGGCGGAGATCTTTTCTGACGTTGGTCTTCCGAAGTCCGTAAGAAAACATTTCAGCAGACACTTTAGAAAATGTTCGAGAATGTGTTTCTGAATTTATTTTCGAGAGCGACGGGGAAAGTTTCCGAGATCGACCGGTAGATCGGGATCGCCTGGTTGGCGACCACTGCTTTAACTGTTTCTACTAGGTAGCATCATCTTAAAATGACAGGCTAGAAGTTAAATTATTCTCCTGTCTGGCGCCCAACTCTTACCTTTTTAATAGTTGGAAGGGAAAAATAGTTTCAAAACTAACAACAAAAGCCTATGATGAGTGTATGCCCATGAGTGTTTCATGGTGATACTGCCTCACTAAAACACGTGTACATTACACAAACCAACACGCATATTGAAAACGCACGCACACACGCGCCATAAATGGAGCATCTGCTTCAGGAAGTACATTGTCAAATTATTACATTTGATGGCAATAAAAGAAATGTATGACGCTGTGATGTTTTGCTATGAGGCAATATGTCAGTTATGTCTTTCAAATAATGCGACAAACACGGTCACTGTCGCATAAAAAAAAAAAATACATGGGCAGAATGAGACTCCAGACATCAGAAAGGCAGTAGAAACAGTGGCCCTCTAAGATGATAGATGTGGAAATGACTCGCGTTACAGATTATGTAACTTCTAATATTGCGTACACAATTTTCCTAAAAAGTAAATTGCTACACATTTGCTCTGGGAATACAAAAGCTCATTAATGACTTGACTATGAAATGCTATTCACGGCAAAACATTTGTTGGACAATCCATACGCTGGGGAACACAGTTTTCACATTTGTGAAAATAAAAAAATAAAAGTACTGCTCATGCACACACTCTCAAAGTCCATGAGATGTCTTAGACATGAGTCACTTTGATATGAGACGGTGAGTTATACAACGTAGTGTGTCACTCATGTCAGTGCTATTCCCGGGGCGGCTGAGGCTTTCCTTCCAAGTCACACATGACAAAACGAATGGCTTTGAAGAAGTGCCAATACAATGTTTTGATGAAATTATCGTAGAGGTTGCTTTTGTTATGAAATAACCATCTTAACACATGAGACTTATCCACTAGCCTGACAAATGTTACTTTGTGTACGACTCCCTTCCAACCACCACAGCCTCTGGTTCCGTCTCTACAGCCGTAAACTGTAAATTTGTCTTAAAAAAACTGCCTCAAATGTGTCATTGATAAAAGAGTCATGGTTGAGTGTGATTCATTACCAATTTGACTCACAGGCTCACCCACATGTGTGGGTGATTTTGGGGGTTGGAGGGCCCTGCTGAGGGGAAGTTCATAACACGCACAACAGAACAGGAACAGTCTTGTAAGGCAATAGCGGACAACATGAGCAACCCTGTTTGTTTACAGTCGGCCTCTGGAAGTGTGTACTTTCTGCGCCACTCTCCTTTTTCGGTTTCTCCTCTGGTGGGCTGTGGAGTGGAGGCTAACAGGGTTGATGGAGGGTAAAGCCCTCATTTGAAATGGCCTGCTGGGATAAAATGGTGAAAAAGAGCAGAGTCTGGAATTCCTGCCACGGCTGTCCCTCTCACACCAAACTAAGTGCACACAAACTTTTGTAATGGTAATTCCAATGGGGCCCTTGGTGAAACTTGTGAGGGAAGCCTAATTTCACACACTGACTAACACAAAGAAGGAAGACAACTATTCTGGTAAATCTCCATTAAGGCTCCAGAAATAAACGCGTCTACCACGGATTGTGATCCTTCTAAGTTTAGTCACCAAGAGCTCAAACTACAAGAGGGTCCTCTGTTACTAAGGGCACTTTTTTCCCCGATGGTCCTGGTGAAGTCAGTAGGAGGAGGATTGCAGGGAGTGGCAGGAATCGAGGGTGGGCAGGGTTGGTGTTTTCCAGCTTTCATCTGCCTCTCAGAACTGGCTTTCGTTCAGCATGAGTCAGAGCCACCAGGGCCGGAGAACATCCTTGTGTGGAGCATCCTTGAGTCGACGCGTCTGGATTCAGTAGTGGATGAACGACGGTAGCAATGAAAGGATCTTACAGCGAGGAGAGAAAGAAAAAAAAAGCAGCACACATATTTAAGCTTGTGTTTTTTTTCATTCAGTATTCGCATAGACACACACAGAGGCGTACAGAATTGTTTTGCTGCACTATCGCAAAGACACTAGTAGAATGGTTTGTATTTCCCATATTACACCCATAGATTGTATGAAAAGTGGATGTAGACTCCATGACGTCACCCAGAGGTTTCTGAAGAGCTCAAGCTCAGTAGATGCCTCCGGCTGTCGCCATCCGCTTTGAGCTTTAAAACGGCACAGCCAACCAACTGCCTGCTAAGCCAAAAATGAGGTGGATCATCAGTGGAGCTGGTTGTTGCTCGATTACTCCCTTTATTAAAAACAGATAAAAAACGATACATTTTCAGATTCACACAAACAAATTATTCCTGACGCAGCGCAATCTCCAAGGCCGAGCCTCCAAGAGGAGCCTGATTCCACAGACTAACCGACCACACAGACTACTTTATCGCATGGACTAACCAGTAAACACAAATGGGACCTCGCCATGTCAAGCACATGGCAAGCAACATGCAGTGATATAGAAAATCAACTGGGCATGTCACATGGATGTGTTTTTTTTTTTTTTTTTTTCTCCAGCATTTTCTGAATAGCCAATCGGATCCTGATCATAAGCTGCCTCCCTCTTATCTGGCCTTCTTGGAAACTGTGTCTCTGTTCCCTCCGCAAACAGACATAACAAACGTGCTTGTCCACAGGCAGGAGCGAGGGGGACAGAGAGGGAGGTTTAACTGGGGAAGCAGAGTACTTCAGTCCCAAGCTTCTACAGCTTTGACTTAAGGGTCCAATGGTTATCTCCTGCCACCAGCAAAACAAGTGATTAAAAAGGCAGCTCATATAGTAAATACTTCTCTTTTTTAAAGATTGTTTGAGATATGTAATCAATGTTATTGTTATGTGGCAACTAACATCTCGGTCCTTGACAATCAAAATGGACATTCTCTGGTCTTGTTTGGTGTGTGTGTGGGAAGCTGTGTAACCCCGACACAAAAGAAAGTATTGCATGAGTTTACAGGAACATCCAATTTCTGCAAGACAAAAAAAGTATATATACACACACACACACTAGTAAAGAAGGACATGTCAGGGTTACAATGACATCAGCTGCTGGTAGGTGTTCTAGTTGGGTATGACAAAAAGTGAAAACACACACACACACGAATAGGTGTGTGTGTGTGTGTGTGTGTGTGTGTGTGTGTGTGTGTGTGTGTGTGTGTGTGTGTGTGTGTGTGTGTGTAATTACAGGAAGGACATGCTTTAACAAACAAGAGGATAGATTTAATCGCTCTCTGTACATCAGTATGTTTCTCATTTCCTGAGCCTATACATTTAGAAGGTGAGAGATGACAAAAAGGAGGGCCAACTCTTCTTCACCATGAATACAATTAAATCCATTAGTGGATTTCAGTAAAATTGCTCAAATTCATGGGGTGGATAGAAATTGCATCTGAAGCCTCGGGCCTACTGCATCCTGCAGAAAGAGGAGCTTAAGTGTCCTTCCTTGTTACCCTTCATTGTGCAGCAAACCATTCATTCTATAACATGTATCATTATACAAGCTGTTTAATGAAGATATGCAATAGCATTCTAAGATAAATTTATAAATTGTATTTCTTTAAAGTAAAGCACATTCATAATAGTAGCAGTAGTAATAAAATGAAATATTTGAATGCTGCCAAGATTTTACAAATTTAGGGATTTAGTCTATTTTATTGTGCTTAAAACTTGGCCTTGAAAGGTGGAACAGCCACTGTGGTTAGCTTTAATTTATGTCACATATGCTACACTCCAATAGTAAAATGGTTTCATGGCAGAAAAACGGTATCAAAACATCCATAAAAAAGACTTTCCAAACTACTCCTACGAGTCCTGCCACATAACCCACCTTCCCGCTGTCCAACAACCTGTCCAATATGCTCCACACACACTCATATTTATGCATTTTATTTTGCTGAACACGCAACTACAGTCTCTGTGTTAGTGGTGAGCTGCCAAACCAGCACTTTTTGTTGGCTGATCAGTTTTACACAAGTCAGGTGAAGAGTTGCTGGCGCCTTTCACAGTTTAAGCAAATGACAAACATTTAACATACAACATTATTTCTAACATATTAATCAAGGTTATAAATATTTGTTTGTGCTATTGCTCTGTTTGGCACCTTATTAATGTTTAGTATCGGAATGTTCCTGAAGTGCAGCTCTGGTATAGTTGTGCATTTAACACTGACACTTACAATTTGGTTTGATTCTCTTCTCTATCCAGTCTTTTTTCATCATATTGGGAACCAAATATAAAATTCCACTTGCTAATCTATGGTATGCACAGCCAGTAACATTAACTAAGTTGTGTTACTGGTTTCTTTGCATCAATGGAAAGTGTGTGTGGCGAGCACAAGGGTTGAATTTAGTTAATTGTAAACTAAACAGTTACTATTCAATAAGTTGGAGGCACCACAATAGTAAATAATTATAGAAAACACCAATAAGTGTGTTGCGTTTCTTAGCATACGAGTACTTTGCAGAAACATCTCAGCAATGTGAACTCGTTCCACTCTGCAGCTTTGCAAAACACAGTCACACTGTACACAGTGGGCCGAGAGCCAGAAAAACGGGATAGTAAGAAGCTAGGCTGACATCCAGTGCCGGTGGAACCCCCCAGTATACAAACGTCCACGCTGCTAACAAGTGCACATTTCCACACACACACACACACACACACACACACTACAGCTGTTGTGTTTCTAATCCAGACAGGCCCTGAGCTGCAGGAACAGGGCAAGTGCTCAGTGGCGAGGCACAATGGCGTCTAGTCACAGCAGGCAGGGCCTAGAAACACGTGCACAGACGCACACAGAAAGACTGATCGCTGGCGAGGAAGGATGGATGCACGTCACACACAGTCAGACTCCTCCCTCTTGTTCCCCTCATCAACCTCAAGAGTGTTTGCAACTGGCACCCATGGGAGTCAATGCCACTCTGTCACAGTAAAGGCCAAACGAGGGCCTGATCAATCACAACTAGATGGGACAATGTTGAAATTGAACCTGACTGATAGAACGTGTGCGAAACAGGAGCGAGATATGGGTTAAGATTTGGAGGGGGTTAAGAATCCACTGTAGTGAGAAACTGGTCTGACTCAGTGACATTATAGAACGCCCAACAGTCTTGTGGGTAAGGGCTGGATGGAGACTCTCTCACACACACACACACACACACACACACACACACACACACACACACACACACACACACACACACACACACACACACACACACACACACACACAAGCTCTGTCAAACTGACCAGGAGATTCTACTCATGCAGGTTAAATGGAGCCTTCTGTATTGCTAGTCTGGCCCAGGTGGAAAAGGGGCCATGGGTTGTTGACTTATGTTGCCTTGGGCAAGACGACTGCGCCGTCACTGAGAGTTTACATGCAGTCTAATAAATTAACTAGAACCTAAACCAAAATATTACTCAATTTTGCAGCCGTCATGTCAACATCTTAGTGAGAACATCTTGCTTACATTAGTTTTCCTAAAATCAGAAAAAGTGAAAATTAGCAATTCAGATTAATTTGTAGATGTTTTGAGGTCTCTGCTGCCGACACTGCAGTCGCCACCCCGATATACAATGGAGGTAAGTTTTATTCGTTATGCTCATAACATTAAGGAGCAGTGACACATCTTTCCAGATGCAATGCCCCGGTTTTCGTGGGCTGTCCTCCCCCCTGGCTGCATACAGTTTTCATTGGGACCATTTTCCCCATAAGAAATTGTCCCAAAAATAGTTAATTTGTATTTGTTCAGTTGATCTTTCAACGTGTTTAAGACCGTTTATTTTATGCATATATGAAAAGGAAACTCTGATTGGAGAGACAAACATAACTCAGAGACCGACAGAGCTGAGTGAAGCTACTTCTTTAGCTTAAAATGTGATGGTATTGACTAAATCAAGTAATTTACTCATTGAAAAGCGCACGTTTTTGACGGATTGCTGCAAGGCAGACAATCACACGGTCTTTTAAATGTTTCCCTCGGTTTGTTTTTTTATTAAACATTGTCACCTAAACATGAGTAAAAACTGGGCTAAATCATTAAATGTTTGTCAGCTGATTGTAAGTCAAATCTCTCTCTGTCTGTCTCTCTCTCTCTGTGTGTCTGTCTCTGTGTGCGTGTGCGTGTGTGTGTGTGTCTGTCTGTTCCCCGACAAAACAGACTTCCAAGTCCCTCTCTTTCTGTCCATAACCTCCCCCCTAAAACGAGCCCCTTGCAGTTCCCCCAAAAAACAGATCTCAGGAAGGGGGAAATTAGGAGGAGGAGGTGGAAAAAATAAGTGTGGTCTGGCTTCTAATCTGACACATCACAGCCCTCCTCCTCCCTTGACTTTCCCCTCCGTCTACTCAGCCCACTTGCAGGAGTTTGCCGTCAGCCAGAGTTGCCTTTTAGTCTACCACACAAACACATGATTAAGAGTTTGTAAGGAACCTGAGAAATTCCTCAAATGTATTCCACACGGGGCCACACGATTCACAATACAATCAAATACATTACAAAAAATGCTTTTAGAAGGCAAATTTGAAGCCGGTGCTTACTGTGTTCCAACTGGGTAAAACTACTCTAAAGATGCTGAGGGGAGATGAAACATGTTCCTATTTAAGGACCATAGGTTAGTGAGCAGAAAATGATGATGCATGAGTAGAGATTCAACGTCAAGCTGCATCTGCACAGGTTCAGTTCTGGTATGATTTCAAAATGTAAAAGAAAAACTAAAGCTTGATTATCTTAGCTATTTGTAAATACTTAAGTCAAATGTGGTTGCATTACAACGAGGAAGCATGTCTGGCTCAACCCGTTACTTTACCTCGCCGGAAACAGTGATTCTCTCAAATCAAGATTGAAATACTTGAAAAGAACACTGCCTTTTGAATATCATTGACAGCCAACAATTACTTCTATTAAAGTAACCAACATTTACAAAACCAATCGTAAAACATTAAAGAAGCTGGATATTTATGATGATTGGTTGGAATTGTATTTCCCTTTCTTCAGTAGAATAAAAGCACGGGTAAATCTTCCTTTAATAGAATGAGCCTAAAGAGCAACCGGCAAACTGAATTCTCCATAGAAACCTACAACAATTATGACAATGGTTGCCTTATGGTTGGCTGGGGGTTGTCCATTGTCAGTGGGCTGCTTGAATGAACTGAGTATTATGGCGAGAGACTGCAAATCAAGTGCCAAGCCCTCCCTCAAAGTGGACCCCACTGCCTGCACAAAATCCAGAGAACCAGGCTAACAGGGAGGACAGCGTTTCCCACTGAGGCACAGAAGGAAATAAAAGGCAGTAACCAAGGATGGGGGGGGGGGGGGGAGGAGGAGGAGGAGCCAACTGTCTGAATAAAATTAAAAAAAGACCGGGAAACCCGGGTGTGTGAGAAAGACGGGAGGGGGGACTGGCCAAAGAACATCAGCAGGACAAACAAACAGAAAGGGAGCTATTTTGTGCACTGCATCTCATCTTCTCTAAATGCAAAGTACATTCCTGTGTCAAGTTTGTTTCTAAAATAAGAAAAAAACGAGGCTATTGTACAGCCAATGGTCGCAGGTTACCCAGCATCCATACTGCTCAGCTCGAAGAGGAAACCTTGATATGGGCAACAATGTCATTTTAAATGATTTGTCATTTTGGGAACTACACTTCCACCACATAGCCCGTAATCATAAAAAGTAAAAAATAAGGATATGCGAGAAAAATATTAATTTCTGTTCAACCATGAGTCCTCCACCAATGTTGACATGGGAAAGCCGACGATTTCTCATTTCTGACCAGTTCTTAAGTTGCAACTCAGCCATAATGTAACATCACATCAATATCAAGTGACAAACTGTAGGCATGCCGCAGGGTTAGCCCATCCAAATGGATTTGATTTGCTTAAGGCTCGAAAGCCTTGCACTCATTATATCCCACGTGCTAAGCTCTCCAGACTCCAGAGCCGTGGCTTCAACTCTCAATGTGCTTTTGCTCAGACTGCTACCGGAGAGAAGACGGTCAGTTTCTAAGCGGGCTGTGCAATTAATTTGCATGTTCTCACGCTACTCCCCAGGCCGCTGACTGACTGATGGAGGGCCCCCTTTTAAATGATTCACCGTGGAATTGGGCTCACTGGTTGGCCTATGGCGGTTTGTGATATGTAATTGTAAACCAACTCCAACACTAATGTCTTCCGAAGTGAAAGCGTTAATCCCTCCCCTTAATACATGTAATGCAAGACTAGCTAATAGTATGATATTCATGAATCTGCATTCAATGTGCTGTAAGAGTTTTAAGACTGCCGTGGAATACTGTGCTGCAAGCAAACACCAATACACTCATGGAGAGTCCCCAAGTATTGTGTTTCTGGCATCAACGCTGATTGAAGATCTTGACAGATATGGAGGAAGACACAACTCAAGAAAACATAGAATTATCAGAAAATTAAAATACTCTAGGAGTAAAATGAAAATATTTGGTTGAACCTACATATTATTACTAAACAGTTGCAGCCAACTGTGTTTTGGGTGAGTGGGTGGCCAAGGAGGCCCGGACAAAATTAGTTGAAGACACTTGGAAGAGCGAGGTCAAATCTGGTGCTTCTCTTTGGACACAAACTTGTCATTTTGCCCATGAGAACACAGCAAACTGAATGTCGCTCAGAGTATACGATAAGCTTAACTCGCACAGCTGTCCAAACTGTTTTAGTCTGTTTGACTTCACTGTAGGTGCTTGGTTACTGGGAAAAACACCTTTTGTTCCTATATGCTACAGATATTTGGATGTGCCCCAACTGTGAGGAGTAGAGACGCAGGCTGCAGAGAGGGATCTCCTCTGAGTCAGGGGGGTCAAGAACCCACTGCTGTATCATGTGTCACTGGCTGATCAAGAATACCTGGCATTCAGTTTATAGTCACGCAAGTGGAAAGCTTCCGTTACAGCAGACAAAGCCAAAAGTTTGGACCGTTAAACTGCCACTGTGACCAAGAAAGGAAGAGTTTACTGGCCACGGCCTATAGGTCTACAATTTTGTATCACCTGGACTCGACAGGAATTTGCAAGGTTACATGAGGTTACTGATGTGAAAGGTATTCAGCAACATGGTTTTGCCATTTTTAGAACTCGGGCTGGTGTGTCGTTAGAAAAAACGAGTATGCAAGACAAACATTGCAGGTTAAACAGCTGATTTGTTGGGGGGGGGGGGGGGGGGGGGGAACAACCAAGGATCTCCATGTTTTTAAGAAGAAAAAAAAATGTACTGCCTGCCTACCTACTCATTTTTGTTAGTAAAGACAATTAGCTAAATGTTGTATGCACTAAACATGGGGATGCCAAAGAGGTTAAATACAAGACCTATGGGATGCTGTGGGAGGAGGATACCGCTGACTACGTTGAGGGGAGTCCGGGGTCAGCAGGTGACCAAGATCTGAGGCCGTTGAAAGGACAGAGAATATCCCACCATCACAAGGGACTTACATGACCCATGCACTAGGTTTAGGATGAACACAGCATCTCATTCTGCACTATTATGGCTACAAGAAAACATGAAATAACACTAGTGTGAGAGTCTTCCTGATCATGCAGAGGGAATACCAGGCCTAACCTCAGCACCTGCACCTGGCTAATGATGCCAATGACTTACAGTGAGTGAGACAGAGAGCCAGTCCCCTGGGGGAACAGACTCATAGGTTAATTTCAACTGCTAGATATTTAACATTTGGAGTTCAAATAAGTTGAATTGTGAAAGTGGTATTCACGTCTAGGCAAAAATAAACAGCGGAGGCTGAGAGACTCCCCGGAGAGAGTCACCCGGGGCTGTCAAACACAGCTGAAGCAACCTCCATCATCCCGGCGGTTCATCTCACCAACAAAAAACCCAAACCCCGGAAAATGTAACTTCCACTGATACATTTTGTGTATTTTGTGTAAGTTGTAGTCAGCCAACAACTTAGTTAGGAGCAATTTACCTGTAGTTCCGATTTCCATTCATGAGGTCTCTGTCCGGATCGCTTCCCGGATCACTGCAGTCAAACTATGGAGGCGGGAGAGGGACTCTTCCTCCGTTCAACCCGGTGTCTCCTTCGGCAGAGCACCCTCCGAACGGCCCGAGTGTCCTGGTCTCTGCTAGCTCCTCTTCTCTGCACTGTCAAACAAAACAAAACGTTTCGTCCCCAGCGTCCGCACACGGTCAACGTATCCAACGGGACGCCACCGGGGAAAGCTACCGGTTGCTCAGCGCGACGCCGTGAAAAGTGAAAGCCTGCTAGTTAGCTCGCTAAGACGGGGCTTTGAGTGGGTAAGGGTGTCAGGGAACGGGCGAGAGGAACTGTCAGGATATCATCTCAGCGGGGTCATTGAGTCCAAACGAGTTCCTACCGAAGGATGTGCATTACATGAGACTACGTGAGTTCGTGTCTACTGCACAGCGAAGCGGCGGGGCTTCGGTAATTAGCTTAACTGGCTAGCTCGGTGTCTGGGTAGTTGGAATTCTGGGAAAGGACGGCTAACGGCTACTTTAATCACGTAAAAAAACAGCCGTTGACACACGGCCTAGTTTCCCCAAAGCCAACGTATTGCAAAACAACGTCGGTCCGTCTTCTGCAGTTTGTGTCCTGGTGCCGGATTTAAAATATAAGAAATAACAACACTACCAGTCCCTGTCAACACCGGGCAGTACACGCCGATAAGTGTCAACGTCTTCTGTCTCGTTGACAGATCAACTCTGCGGGGCTTCGGCCAGCCAGCTAAATATGGTGAAGTTGCCTTTCTGACACCGACAGGAAGAGGTGGGCTCTGTCACCTGACGTCATCAACTCCGCCTTCGTCCAGAGGTAACCCTCCGTTCACAACCCCGTGAACACATCAGTGGATACAATGTCATTTTAAAAACATCAGACTCTATGGATAATTGCCTGTCTTTGTATTAAAATAGGGGATACGCTCTATTTTATTGTATTGTATATTGAGTATTTGTCATACTTAATATTGGTATGTCTCCGATGTAACTTTGCTTGCTGCTGCCACAAACAAATCCCCCCCTGGGGATAAATAAAGTATCCATCTATCTACCTACATCTCTGTTTTACTGCAACATGTGCGAGTTGTATTGTCTGTTCTGACTTGATCATTACTTCTTGAGATGTAGATTTAACCAAAATTCGAGCCAATATAGTATAGTTATAAGTAAAAGAAGAAGAAAAAACAAACAGGAGTAATAAAAAACAATTTTATTTTATTTAAAAAATAACCCGCCCCCAACAGAGTTCCCATACTATCACATACAGAGCCAAAATAATATGCTTCCATGTCCTATCATTCAAATCTATTGGGAAGTGCTATGACAAGGACTGTTCTTGATCAGTGGCTTCAATATTGCTTAGTCAGACAGCGAGGCTGTGTGGAGAGGAGCGGACTCTCCGGTATCCACATGATGCATTACCAGGGTGACTGCCATTTCGTCTTCCCCTTTGCAAGGTGCTTTGTGGCTTCAGTCAGTGAAGAACTGCATCTGGTTTCAGTGATACTGGGAAATGCCCCAAGACTGATTTCCTTTTCTTTTTTTTAAAGCACAGAATGAGGGGTAAAACATTAGCCCCAACTGTGAAAGGCCTGGCAACTGGTGAGCCAAAATACATAACAGGTTAATATTATATATTTATATATACAAATGACCTTGGACACAATGACCGATCAGTAAAACGGTGTACAAAGGCATTTTGATTATGCAAGTTAATAAACATGATTTTAAAAATCAAACTCATCTGATCCATTATCTTTTGATCCCTTTCAGCTCAAAGGGGCTTTGATCGTCAGATGAGATTTGAGGCGCTTAAAGGGCAACTGAGGTGGAATTGTGAGACCGTCTCCACAGTGCCCTCTTGAGGATGCACTCTGACACTAGTCACAATATTCATAATAATAATGACAAAGGAAAAAAAGCAGTCTTTATAACCATTACACAATTGAGGCAAAATGTCCGACAGGCATTCCTCTAAGGAAACCAAAATAAGGTGGCTCAGAATATCCAGTCATAAAAAATAATTACATGCATTTTTATTTCCTCCATCCAGAAAGTGACTAGATGTAAAGGCAGGGCATATTAAGTAGTAGTAATAGTGGCCCACCCTGTCCAAAGTAGCAATCCCCTATCTGTGCCGCCCATGCACACAGAGCACCAATGGGTATTGGCTAACACAAGATAGGGGATTGGGGCAGGGGATGCTGCAGGTGTGTGATGCTAAAAGTGAGGATAGACACAATGGAAATATTGACAAGTGATAGTTTGGCTTTGGAAGGAAATAAGGGGGGGACAAGTGCATTTGAAGAGGTTGGTCTCTATATGCTAAGAAAGAGACGGAGAGGGCAGCTATGTGTGTGCTTCTGCTATTCAGGCTATGAGTTGTAAATGCCTGCAGAGGGAAGAGCTTTGTGGAAAGTAAAAACGGAGATAGGTGTGTGTATGTTTCGGTACGCAAGGAAGTGCGCGTGGGAAAGTTGAGAGTGCACTGTGTGGTGTCATCTCCACTGATACGTTGGAATGTGCAGAATGATCGGTGCAAGGTCAATTTGCTGAACGCGAGTTCAGCTTTGCAGCACTTAAGTGTCGCAGACTTTTAATATTTGCCTGCATTCAAATCGACAGAAGAGTGTTGACCTTACCTATTGCCTTAGTTACCTATTAGTTCGGAAAGCTATGCAGGTGTGGGTGCCTCAGGACAGACAACTCCTATTGAACTATTTGGAAGTAAAACAAATCAATAAGTCAATTTAAAAAAAAGTGCCTAGTAAATACTAAAAGAGCAATGCATACAGAAATTAAAGATCATCTTCCTGTTTAAGTGCCCCTTTTCCATTGGTTGGCATCACTTTTGGCTGGTTATAATGCTGGTTTAGGTGCATGGGGTGCAAGTATATTTGATAAACTCTATGCAAATGGTCCC
This sequence comes from Myoxocephalus aenaeus, assembly GCA_038501785.1. Classification (NCBI taxonomy): domain Eukaryota; kingdom Metazoa; phylum Chordata; class Actinopteri; order Perciformes; family Cottidae; genus Myoxocephalus; species Myoxocephalus aenaeus. Next base: position 5,729,889 of record JBAMJR010000020.1, on the reverse strand, counting down.
TCTATCATTATGGTAAGCTTGCCTCTATAGGCTAAATCGCTGCAGCACTTCTCTCCTGTGTCTATGATATGCTACACCGGCTCTTTCTGTCTCTGCTAAAATAAAGACCAGAGGGCTAGCCTCACATATTATCACATGTTCTAACAAACTCTTATGTGCAGGACTGGTGGCACCTACATGCTAACACTAAGTGCTAATGTATCATACCTCAGACTCCTCAAGGCAGTTAAAAAAAAAAACAGATAAAACATTAAAAACATGATACATGCAGGTGTGCGTGCCTAGTACCACCCCTCTGGAGGATCCCCGTACTAGGGGCTTGGAACACTGGCATCCGGCAATTCGGATGGGTAAAGAGGCAGCATCGTGGTGGCAGTTAAAAAGGTTTGCAATTTCTTTTTTTCGCCTGTTTTTTCCTCCCATCCGTATTGCATACTGACATACAGTTCAGAATGTGAAGGTAGCGTACAATACAATTACATAATAATAGCAACGTAAACAAATTCAACATAAAAAGAGCAACAGTCCAAGAAAAAACAATTAAAAAGACAATAATAATATTCATAACCGTTTTGAGTGCATGAGGCTGTAAAGTCTGCCTGTGTTTTACAGGTGAAGGACCTTATGTTTGTAGGATTTGGGTGAATGACTGGCAGGTCTGGAGAGTATGTCTGGTGGGCAGTCATTTGGAATAAAGGGATGGGGATGAGGTGGTGGTGGGCTGTGTGCCCACTCAGGTAGAAATGAGGTGGGAGGGGGTCGATGGTTGGTGTAGCTCAGGCGAAGTACATGGTCCTCAGGGTGTCGTGGTGAATCTGAACAGCTTTGGCCAGCGCCTGGGGGTCCCGACCGTTACTCTGACCAGACACATGGCTGCCCTCTCCACTGCAGAAAGATGGCGGGGAGAGAAGTTGCAGAGCAAAGATCAGTCACACTTCATTTGCGAAATGAAAGCAGACAGAGTGAGCATCCTTGAAGGCTTGCTGTACATTCCCTCTTACACATCAATAGCACTGTCTCTCAAACCCGTGGTCACTTCATATGCAGACAGTGTCGCAGAGCAGGTATATTAGGACTGGTGTACTTTATAATTTATGTATTTGTGATGATGTAAGTAAATACGTTTTTAAATATTTAAATGAAAAAGACGAAAGCCTACGTCAGACTAAATTTACATAACAAAATTATTTTAGATTTTTTTTTTTTTTTTTTTTAAATCGCTGTAGGTGTAAAAGTTTTGGGGACCAAAAGCGGCGTCGCAAGCATCGTCTTTCACAACCGCACTCACCTGTCATGTTCTTTGTCCACCAGATGGTAGCGGGCACGGAAGGCCACCAGACGGGCGTAGTAGGCTGGCGCGGGGATGGAGACTGAGCGGGTACAGCGCACGTAGGTGTGGCACAACTGGTACGTTAGAATCTGCAACTCATCAGCCGTGAAACGATTGTCATCCCATAAGACGTAGTAATGAGACGGCCGGCTGGTACCCTGGAGACAGAGAGAAGGAAATAAAAATGAGATGAACTACAAATGTCTCTGCAATAGTACTGGGGTTCGAGGCCTTCATCTATTCTTTATAATAAATCACCTCTGGCCAGATCCTCCCTCAATTGAATCACCAGTAACCATAGCACCCCTTTTACTGTATGTACTTGCATCTTCTTTATTATTTAATTTTCTGAAATGAATATGTTCTGCTCTGCCATTTTATTGTATATATTGGGGATTTCCCATACTTAATATTTTTATGTTTAGTATGTAACATGCTTGCTGCTGCCACAAACACATTTCCCCCTGGGGATGAATAAAGTATCTATCTATTCAGGGGTTTTAAAAAACACCAAAACATGTTTCTTCTGTCAATATTACCTGTATGCCCGCGTGGCTGCACAGGTAGAAGTCAAACTCAAAGGGATGAGTGATGCTGGTGTCCACTGTAGTCCCTGCAGGAATATTCCCACTCTTCCCAATCTATCACACACAAAAATAATATCATTACCCATATCAAAACAAGTAACTATGAAAAGAGAGCAATTATAAAAAATGTGTTAGAAAATAGAAAGCGCACCCTTTCAGACTTGTCAGCACAGAAGAGGCGTGTGTGGTGGCGTTTCTGCACCACAATGTAAGTGATGCCCGGCTGATAGTCCTTCTCCAGCTTGATGCACGCATCTCTGATGGCCAGGAGCTCGTAGTGGAGAATCTGCACACCAGAACATTGTTTTTTGAGCACAGCCTATGATATAATCAATTTGAGAGAAAAATGCACCTTGCCAAAAACAAATGAGGTGACAAGGCATTTTTAAACATATAGGAATATCCATTGAGTCTAGTACAGTGATTCTCAACTGGTGGGTCGGACCCGTTTTCAGTGGGTCGCAGGCCTTTGCTAATAAATGGTTTTATTTTGAAGGGACTTCTTTATGCAGCGGAGTGTTGTTTTTTTGCCGGCTCTCGTTTCAACTTGTTTTGCACTTGTTTTGTTGTCCATGTTTTCAGCAGCGTGTGCCAGGTTGGGTCAAACCATCCTGATATGGGGGAGACTCTGGGTTTTTAGGATAATTAAATTAAACAGCCTACTGAATGTAAAATCCACAACTGATGGCTCTGCCTGCATGATAGGAAAAAACTCACTTTTTATTTTGTTATTAAAATGCAGCTAATTGAGTGTTAAAGGGAATAGTTCCCTCTCATCGCCACCAGCTGGTCATTTTGGTTTATCATTAAACTTGTTTTTGTGTTGGCATACATATCCTGTACTATCTCAGGTTCAAACTGCACCATCTTTTCATTAAATAAATTTGAGAAGTTGAGAATGTTCCTCGATTTGGGTCGCAGCTTGTCATTCAGGGGTGATGGTGGGTCCCGGCGCCAGACCAGTTGAGAACCACTGGTCTAGTATATCAGTCATCAGCATCAACCGTACCTGTGGCAATTGTCCCTCAGGAACTCCATCTCTGTAGAAAATTATCCTGGTGGGCTTGAACCGGGTTGACTTGTAGAATTGAATTAACAGTTCGCGCACCATGTACGACAAATCTTCAATGATCTCCTGCCTGGGCCTCTGGACTCGCACTGTGGCACAGTATCTGCTGGGATGAGCATCCATACTGCCTACCACCTGGAGGAGACGGGAGGAAGGGCTTAGTGACACATATGCATATGATAAGGTGCTTTACATTAAGGCATCCGTCAAATGTAAGACAGAGAAACAGAGAAAATCATGTTAGTTAGACTCCACCTCAATCCAGCGTTACCACTCATTGGTCCCAATGCGTACATTTGTGCGTTAGCACCCCCTAGAGGCCGCCACTGGGAATGTGGGAGGCTCTTCATCAGCCTTTTATTTTTCTTCCCTCAAATCCTTCCACTGCACTGCAATCATCATTTTTAAACCAGTTTTCTCCAGTCGGGAGGAACCAGACAGACCCACTCTCCTCTCCCGTCCTGTCTGTGTGTGTGTGACTCCTGCGTTTGTCATAATTGCTAGGCAACAACACAGCCAACCACAGCTGAGCCGAGGTCAAGGGCGGATGGGGGCTGACGTCATTTCCTCTTTGAATGTGAGTCAGTGATGAGCCATTTGTTTCCCTTCATCCCTCCCTGACCCCTTTCAAACTGCTTTTTCTTTTTTTCACGTTCAGCCTCTTATTGTGTATCTGACGAAAAGTCAGATTGACTGCAATTTCTCAGGAAATTGACTTAATAGCAGGACATTGCAACTAATTTAATGCAAAAAAAGAAACAAAGCACCTTGACAGTTATTCAGGCTGAATTGCTTGTTAAGTGTTATGAATTTTATATGAAGGGTATATACTTACTTTACTATAAATTAGGGCTTTATTAATGATGTTTTACTGAAAATGCCAAAATGAATCAAATGCCCATCCAAAGTTACCAGAGCTCAAGGTGATGAATTGATCTATTCAGATTCATCCATCAAACAGTCAAAAGAAATCAGAGCATTTCCCCATTTCTGTTTAAATTTCTGTATAAATGATGAATACTCAAATATGAGCGCAATGTAATGACACTGTGTTAAAGATTAAAAAGGTGTTAAAGCTCTTCTGCCTCAAACATACTATTCATGGCTGTAGGATTCTTCTTTTACCGGCATTGCTGTGCGCCACGGTCACACAGTGCCACTGTCACCCAGCAACCACGACCATGTGCATTTTCTGTTCTACGACATCTTGAGGTCATTTGCATTATTTACATAATCTTAAAAAAAAATTATTAGCATTTAAAAAAAAAAAAAAGAGTGCCTCTGCCAACGTAGCATAATGCACTGCCATCGGAGAAGCCACTGTGGCAATATTTATAATTATTTCTCTCAAAAGATGTTTACATTTTTTTAATCAAATTCCTTTGTTCTTAAAAGGCAACTATTGACCAGGTATATTTTCACTTCTAGCCGTCTGAATGTTGGAGCTGACAGAGCTGCTGCACGTGTCCAACACAAACTGAACCTGCCAGACAGTCATGCATATCAATTCTGTGAAATGTAGGAATCAATTACTTTGACTTGTTGGAATCTATAAGAAGTGGCAGCCAAGTGGCTCAAACTGCTTTTCCTCTTATAATGGCCACTAGTCTACTTAAATAACTATAATAAAATACTAAAAAGTCAATCTTAGGGTCTCAAAAGCCAATTTATCTTCCTCCAATGTGTCTTTGTGGCAGTTTTTTGTACTCGAATATAACAAGAAGTATGTCTAAAAAATGTGTCTCAGCCTGTTCTCTGAGATTAAGTACAGATGTTCTGGCTCCACTACCTGACAAAGATGGCAATAAACGGCAAACCCAGAGTCAGCCTTTAGAAATAAAACTAATCCATGGAGGATGTCTATTATCTTTAAACGATAAAGAATAGCGACAATAATTACACAACCTATTGTTGCACCTCACACTTACTTCCATTATCAAATAGCCTAGACTTTGCTTGGATTAATCAAGTAATCATTTAGTCTCTAAATGCCCATCACAACTTGGGAGAGCCAAAAGCACTCCAGTGTCCGCCGCACATGACTGTAACATGCATGCCCTGATCGTGTGTGACATGCAATATTTGCACATTCCGTTCCTTTTTTTCTGAGATTGTGTTCAAGGTCAACTAGTGTTGTTTAATGAAGGTGTTATTTCTGATACTTACAGCAGTAATGGAGGGCTTCTTGCCATCTCCAGCAGGGGGGTGCGTGACATCTGCTCCCAGGAAGATAACCGGCTGCTGGAACACTGCTGACCTGAGAGTGGAGGAGGAGATAGATTCATAAATATGAAATAAACTTTTTTAAGATGATAATTCTATGGTTTAACAGTGACATGTATGGGGAAAAACTGCAATCCCAGGTCTTATATGGACAGCAATGACCTTCGGCAGTCACTGTGGTCCTCCTGCCATAAATGTGTAAAACTAATTGAAAAGCAGCCCAAGCAAGAGCTCACCGTTGGTGAGGCACCAGGATGTTGTTGATGCCTCCCAGCTTCACGTTGATCTTGAGGCAGAGGTTGGAGAGCGTCTGAGGGGACGTCTTCACCACGTTCTTCACCTGGACGCACTGCGTGGCCATGCCCAGGAGTGTGTCTCCCACACGCTTTACCTCGGCTAAAAGGGACAGTTTTGAAATGGTACATGAAGAACACCATGATGCTAAAGAGGCCGAGGCAACATAGTGTCAAGTTGAACTTGATGTCTCTTGATGATCAAGAAGAGAAAATGACACAGCCTACCATAGACAGGAGTTTTTCCTGGCAGGATGACGATGATGAGCTGCAGTCCAGAGTAGGTGTTCTTCAGGTGTCTGAACATGGGCTCCACGCTGTCCGCTCCCTGGGCGTATTTACAGAAACATGGCTGACCTTGAATCGGCATCCCAGCATCCTTGGAGATTTTACGCAACTGGTCTGTGAAGTTCCTGAAAGAAAACCAGAGTAGTTGAGACAAAATTCAGCAAGCTAACGCTTTTCATACTTTGCACTGTATCTCTGCCCTGTCAACAGGAAATATTATTAATGATATTATGAAGAAATTAATCATTGTGTTTGAGATACCAAATATAGGCAAAATATGGCGTTGTGGATTTAAAAAAATATCTCTTGCTAGCAGCTACATTTAAAATGAACCTAATGACTTACCAATGTTAAATGCAAAACAGCCAAAGCATTTTATGGGGATTTTTATGTTTTTATTTCTCCCAAAATAAATGTATTGCAGCTGTTGCCACTCATTAGTACTTACTTGAGCACCTCCTCTCTGCACTGTTTCTGGGGGGCAAAGCAGGCAATCGCCCACACTTTGATCTCGATGCCGTTATAAAACTGCTTTCCCCTCATGTCCCACACTCCCTGGTTGGGGGTTGCTATGGCACGGTTCTGTGGAACAGAGGACCGGAGGAGAGAGAGAGAGAGTTTGAAACTAAAACCTACTGCATACACTCCCATCATAACTCAAAAACTGATCATATTTGCAATAATCAATGAACCATGTATTACCCGTCCTCCATACTGCAGGATGGGGGCAGGAAGCACCCTGCCCGTCACCTCAGCCATTTCATCTTTCACCTTGATCCCAAACTCCTGGATGTAGGGGTCCAGGTTGAAGTTAGCATTCTTCATCTGTGGAGAGAGAAAGACCATGCATCCGTCACACATTCCCATATACACCCTCGTTACGTCCGCTGTGGGGCCGCACTCCACCAGTTGTCTCTACAACTCACCAGCCTGCTGATCTCCTCTTGTCTGTCGGGTGCGGAGCGAGCTGTGGCTTTGATCATGGTGGAGGTCTGATTATCTGTCAGCTTCTTGATGCATCGCTGACCTGCTACAATGTTACACACCTGGAACGAGTGAACCCAGAATCATTGGGGTGTAAATATTGGTTATTCACAATAATCCTGGATGTATCTCCAAAAAGTTAGTTTTTTTTAAGTGTTTATGGTGTTTTTACATATGAATAAGTGATAAACTCAGTTATTGTATCACAGCTCAATCCTCCTTGAGACCTTCCTCACCTCCAGAGGCAGGTAGGTGTGCTTCTGCTCCTGCCCCACCTGTAGACAGGGTAGGTGGGGGTATTTTAGCTGCAGGTTGTACTTCTGCTTGAAGTACTGGGCCACTGTACATTCTACTGTCTGCCCACTTTCGAGCTGGAGGGGAAACCTGGTTGACAAGAAACATGAAATATAGTGTGAGCTGGTAAAGAGGATGAGGTAATGATTGACAGAAGATTTTGCGTGGATACACCCCTGTCGGGTCGTGAGTGTGTGGCGCGTCAGTGACAAATGTCACCGTCATCGCAATGTGTCTCTTGCCAGCTCCCGGCTTGCTGATTCATCATCCAGGTTGATGTCAAGTACTGACAATCACAACTCAAGACTCCAAAGTATAACATATAAAAGTGTATTTACTTAGCAAGCAATTCTCTTTGTTTTGTGTTTTTAAACCAAAGTTCCAATCTGTAGAACATTTTAACAAATATAATTTCAGCACTAAAAATACATAGTTTTTGATTAAATACTGACGAAGGAGGAACCTCTACAATGCAAACACTTCCCAGGGGATTGAGAACCTTTTGAGGACCGGCAGGGACTAGAGATTAATAAAGTTCCTCTAGGAGAGTTTCAGGTGCAAAGAAAGTGCCAAAAAAGATAAAGAGAGGAAGCGGGACAGGCTGTTGTGAGGGCCAGTGAGTGACAGACTTAACAAGAGTGGTGCCACTTAAACAAAATAAATAACCATTAAAAACTGTGCAGCTGTCATCTGTGGAGACGGGCGTTCTTGAGTGTTGAGGATTATTTTCTATCGCTGCATTTCTCCTTTTCATTCATTTATTCAAATCAAAGAATCATGCAACTGTAACTACAGAGAACAACAGGGCGACTGTTGTCGTTTCCACAATCCGTCACGGTTCTAGTTGGCCTTATCCTCATGGTTCCTCAGATGCAGTGGATATTCTAATAACGTAGATAAACAATGTGTGCATTTGGCCATGAAATTCAATGCTGTCTGCATTCTCACGTTTGGTGGCTGGCTGGTCGTCGGGTGACATTGCATACACGATACTTCCTCTTCATTTGGCCACAGTGAGTCACCTCCACCTTCAGGCCTGTTAATGCCAACAATGAGTGGTGTAAATAGACACAGAAAGACAGACATGCTAATTATAAGAAGAAGATCTTTAGACAGAGGCATAAAGGTGTATATTTATTTCCTGCTGAGGGCTCATCATGGTGTGTTTCACACTGGCCAGTAACCCACCTTTAATCTCCTTGGTGAAGCGGACCCTTTGCGAGTCCGTGAGAGTCTTGGGCTGCTCGTCGATATTGCGGATGTCCAAAACTTCACACATGAACTCGATTACAGGCTGGGCTTTGTAGAAGGCCGTGGCGGACACTAGGGGGAGACAGAGAGCAGCAATATGTCCATAAAGAAGAGCAACTTAACAAAAGGTTGATGGAGGCCCGCAACTTTTATGCACTGTCCCATCACCATTTACGGTATTTATCAGAGCCAAAAGAATGTTACAATCTGCCAATAGAAGCCTATATTTAAGATATAATTATAAATAAAATAATGATTGACGATTCAAGTCCTCCTTGGTCCCAGATTAATTTGACTTTTCCATTTCTGACCCACTGTTTCTGTGTCATGCAAAGTCAGTAAAAACAATGAGATCACTGGCTGACGCTCAGTCAGTTGGTGACTCACCATCAATGTTAAGCATCATCTTCCACATGGCGGGGCGCACAGACTGGTGGAAGCCAAACCAGACTTCCCTCCCCCCACCCAGTGGGTGGTAGTATCCTTCAGGTGGGGAGAAAAATGATCGGCCCACTGGAGTGTACCTAATTAGAGGATGTGGGGAGGAGAAAATGATGAATGTGCAAAAAGATTTGACTTAATACAAAGCATGACCTCAGCATGACTTCATATTCAGTAAAGCTATCATCTCATGTAGGAGGCTTCAGAATAAGAGAGAGAGAGAGAAAAAACAAGAAACCTGCATGGAAAAACACTAAAATGGGAGTTAAGAGGAACAGTGCCATGTTTATCTGAAACAGACAAAAGACGGGGAAACATTCCCACTAAACTTCTCAAACTGTGGCTTGAAGAGTTATCGTTGTGCCCCTGCCCTGCATTGTTTAGTGGATACATTCACACAGGTCTCAGCTAACAACCTTTGTTGTTAGCTGAGACCTGTCTCTGACCCCTGGAGCTATGATGGTCTGATGTATGCGAGTGGAACGGTCCAGTTAACCTTGCTCGGCTGCACTGTTAAATTGACAACTTGGCAAAAACATTGCTTCCCAATCTCCTTTTAAGATGTACATGAATATAACTCAATTTGACAGTAGTGTGCGGGGGGTCATAAGTATGTATGAGTGTTTGTGTAACTGGGAGACAAAAGGGTAACGACAGTGTACCTCATAGAGGCCAGGTGGCGCATGGCCACATCCAGGGCTTGGACCGAGTCGAGGGGAACCTGCAGTCGACCGCTGACCAGAGTCTCCTGCAGCTGGCGCCATGACACTTTGGCCAGCCAACGGATGGACACCTTGAAGATTCGATCTTTGCCCTCACCTGGGATGGTTACCTCAAAATCTACCTGGAGAAATAGAGGACAGAAAAGACAGAAACGGAGAGGGGAGGTAAAGAACAAGGCTGCAGGAGAAGGAGCGCAACAACAACAACCAGAAATTCAATGAAGATGCACAATTAGCAAGAAAAGATCCTTATCAAGCTGTGCAGTATACGGGAAACCCCATTTCATACAAGATTCCTTATTCAAGAAGCCATCAAAGCGGGTGATTCAGAAACAGAAAAAGAGTTGGATGTGAAAATGAATGCGACGTTGAAGTGTGTACGGTAAATGTGAAGCTACAGCCAGCCGCTTAGCTTAGCATTAAGACTGGAAGCTGGGAGATGCAGCTCGGGCCGCCCCTCTTTTTTGGTTCCTCTGCTGTGTCTGTGGTTTCTGTCTCCAGGGCTGCAGACCTGATTGCAGAGTAATCAGTGGCATTGGACACACCTGGGCCAGTTGTGCCCGATGCATAAAAGCCCGAGCAGCAGAAGTCCTTATTTTGGCAGAGCTCCTCTCACTGTCGTGTCAGCACTTTTTTACATCCATGTAGCACATTTTCAGCCTGCTGCAGTTCTGACTTCAGTTTCTCCTATACATTTGACTTATTTTGACCTGCGTTTCTCCTGTTTTTGTCACAATTTTTTTTCCTCTGAAGTTGCCAGGCATACAGTGGAGACCCCTTTGAATAGAGCCATGGTTTGCTTTTTGCAATGAGAGAACAGAAGTTACCATATTTGGAGGAGGGACGTAGAAAGGTCGTAATTATGGTCTATTTTACTCTAAATGGACCATCATTTACTAAATTAACATCATGCTGTATTGAAGAAGACTTCAAACTAGCGATTGAGACCATAAACTCATGTTGACGATGTTTACCGAAGCAATAAATCAAATGAAAAGTAGCGTCGATTTCTCATAGACTTCCATACATTCTGACTTGTTTTTGCAACCAGAGGAGTTGCTCAGTAGAGAAGGTGCAGGTTTTAAGACACTTCCGCATTGGCTTCACTTCCGCATTGGCTTCACATGCCTGGCTGTAGACTAATGTATTAGTTAACTCTCGGCAAGAAAGTGAATAAGCGCTATTCCTTAAAGACAGAACTCGAGGTTCTCAAATTTACATTAAAGTAGAAGTCCCCAACTAGACAGTTAGTGTTCCATAATACAATAGGTGTTTGTGATTGTTATGAATACTGGGATAGACATAAGTGCTTTACAGGAGATAAATAGTGCTTTCTATTCAGCGTTTTTCCCAAAAAACCTTCCTCCCCTTGAGAAACAGTGTAACTCCTGTTCCAACAGGGTTTAACATTGACTTATTGATCCCTGAGGAGAAATGAGTTGGTGATAATAGCATGGTGTAACATTGTAAAGCAAAACAACTTCCAACATCTACCTTCTCACTCCCAATAGGAAGCGCTAGCACTGTGTAGATGTTCTTCTTGCCGTCATACACTGGCTTCCTGTCACCAAAGAGCTGGGGCTTGAAGTGTTGCACCATGTATTCCACCACCTCCCTGTAGGAAGAGACGCACACGAACACAGTATGGGATTAACGCGCGCCAAAAAACAAGAAAGAGACCCCGCTATGCCAATTAAACCCATCGCCTGATCAGGTGGGGGGAGGGGCAGTTCTAAAGATGATAGAAGAATATTGATCAAGCAGGATGCAGCTGTTGGGTGCAATATCTCATGGTCACAGGGGGAGGCAAGGACAATAAGAATGAGGGTGTGGGCAGGGGCCCACTTTTCAATGTACGGTGCCTTGGCCTTCATACAAGTGTGGGGGATGAGGGGTTGTTCTGAAAAGAAAAGGGTCAAAGGGCTTGACCTTTGCAGGCCTTCTTAAAACTTTTGTCTTGAACCGTAAAACCAAAAGAGACCCTCTCTGAATGTTAAAGCAGGTGTACGAACACATGCAACTTTCAGGGATTCTTCTTTCCAATTTCAGGTTCCACGTATTTGTAATCGATTCATTTCCATTTCTGCTCCCACCCTTGTTAATTGGGAGGACAGTCAAGCTCAAGGACTCTCCTAGAGTTGTCTTTCTGCTTTTCACAAAGAATTGCAGATTCAATCAGAGAACAAATGCGACGTGAGGCCACTAGTATTACGTCGGGTCTGTTTAAATACAGATAAACACATAATGTCAAGTTATTCTTTTCAGTTTTGCGGGGAAATAAATAATTGGTCTGGAGGAAATATGCAAAAACAAATAATACAGTTATCATTAAAGTTGTGTAAGTCGAAACAACCTTGTCAACAATAATGGCTCCCCAACATTTGTAAACTAGCATCTTGCTGCAAATAGCCAGATGCAATTTTTGCACAGAAAAAGAAAACACAGCCCATCTATCAGGGCTTCCTAGATTAATTCTAATCTCACCATTTTACACCCCATCTTTCTAAATGACTATTGATGATTCTCCAAAGGACCAAGGCCATTAGTCAGCAGCACTGGGACAGTAAACCTGAGAGCTCATGGATTGGGGTAGTGTCTAGACACTGACAAAACACTGAGTTGGCCTATATCATATTCCTGACACACAACTCCACACAAAAGACCACACGTTGTATCTTGTTGACAGTCACATCATAGTGTGACAATGAGAGTCTAAAGCACAGAGAGAAGGGAAAAGGAAAAGGGGAAATGGCCTTCTTTTTTTAAATTTGTTACAGCAGAAAATAAATGAAGGTGGCCATTAAAAACTGTCTAGGAATGAATGGTTTTATGAAAAAAATATACTGAGATTGCAAACATGTAGCAAGTAACTACATGCTTGCCTGAATAGTTCGAGAGTGAACTGAAAAGAAAACCGTCTCTTCAGTCAATACAGAACATTTAAATTGCTCCATTCTAGTTTCTGATAAACTTTAGGCTCCTGAGTCGTATCGCAAAGTTGATTGAAAAGCTACTTGCAGTATGTTTATATCTACTAATATCCTTAAAACCCCTCTAAAAAGAAGTGATTTTTGATTTTGACACAATCCTTTTAAATTGACCCTGCATCAGACAGCAAATGATTCAAGCCCACTCTGCAGCATAAGGTGAAAGGGTCAGTTAAGTTAGAGCCACTCTTGACTCCACCATCTGTCCAGTCCGGTGACTCGGACACAGCTACTGCAGGAGAATGCTTCCTACCGCTTAATATGAAGTGAAACCCATGCATGATTAGGCGTTTTATTTTAGCCGGATTCCGCACAGACGTATGGACTTTTTTAGTTCCGAAAATACATTTCATTGCCTGCAAATATTAAAAGCAGGTCACAAAGATTAGTTTTTATGCCCCCAAATTGTGTCAAATATCCTGGTTTTTACCTGCACAATAGAGATGGATGGTGCAAACAATCTATGTAAGGCAGTCACGGGCCAAACGATAGTAAATGCAAACTTTATAACTAGTTACACTGCAAATAAATGAGTGTGTTTAGACATGAAAATCATTATTGTGAGCTGAGGAGCTCTGCTTTAGCTGCATCAGGTTTATTTTTAAAACATGGCATTCAACTTGTAAAAAATAAATAATAATACATTTAGTTGATACAAAGAGTTACATTTAAATCCCAATTGCATTGTTCATGCTGAAAGTAGCTGTTGTTGCTTTTCACACTTCAATTTCAACTTGTTCCACTCTGCAGACACTTCAGCTGCGTGTTGACTTCTTAAAATGCATACCTTGCTGCCACAAGAGAATAAATAACCACTTATATGTGACGACAGACAAGTACTGATCGTTTAGATTAATGTGGGACCTCACAGACGAGGCACACAAGAAACACCAGATGAAGGTGTAGCCACGTCATATTACCTGTTGACTCTCCGCGGGCACTTGTCAGGCTTAATGTCCACCTCATAGTGATAGACGTCAATCTTTGGGATCTCCACCTCGAAGTAGTTGGCCAGCAGCTTGATGGGCTTGCCCACGGTACCCATGCCTGGCCGGCGGGGGGCATGGAACACCTGCTCCAGGGGTGGGGGGTAGGCCTCCATGGGCTCTGGACAGACAGGAGAGGGAGCCATTGATGAGGACAGGTGACAAAGGGGAGGCGGTTCAGAGCCAGACATGGTAGGCATGAGGAAAGATATAAACAACGGTTAAAAGTAAGGAGGTGGTGAAGGAAGTGGTTGTGAGCAGCAAAGGCCAGGGCGATGAGGGCGAGGGAAGTGGAAGAAGTCGGGAAGGAAGCGTCGGCAGGGACCAAGAGGACATGATAGGTGGACACCCGAGTGAGTGGCAGGAACAGGAAGACAGGAAGAAAGGAAGAGGGAAGATAGGAAGGAGAGACACGATCAGAATGGATCGGTAAAGCAGCAAAATGTTATATAAAAGACCAGATAAGGGTGACGAGAGGGATATTGACATGGCATGAGGAAGAGGAACAACCAGATCAGGTCAAATGAGGACGGAACCGGGAGAGAAGGGGGAGGGTGATAGAAACAGAAAGTATGGCATGGGAAGAAAAGGAAAACATTGTGATTTTTAAGAGAATTCATCACATACAGTCAAGATGTCACAGGGCATTCTGGGATTCGGCATACTCCACCCTTATTTTCAACATTTTATAGACCAATTGATACAGGAATTCTTTGTGAAAATAATTTGCAGATTTTATATCGATAATGAAAATAAAATCAATAAATAAAATCATGGAGTTGCTCTAAACATCTTTTCACTTTCAAAATAGGTATTTCTGAAAATGTCTTCATCCAACAGACACTTCATGTGTCAGTTATTTTTCAGTGGTTTAAATTTGACATTTGCTTGTTCAAACTTAAAAGAAGTCATGCATTGGCAGAGGAAGTAACAAGTAGCCCACCGATTAGTGACCATCATTTCTTAAAAACAAGTCTGAGCCAGTCAGGAGAGGGGGGGTCCGGGTCCTGGACTGGGTGCTAGTGTGAAGCTAGCTATGACTCTTGCCTGAGAGGGGCCCAGTGCCCTAACCTCTGGGTCCCCAGAGAACAGCCCTCCTCTAGCACAACAAAGACCCCAGCTGCCCTGCTCCTCTGTCTCTCACTCACACACACACACACACACACACACACACACAGAAATACGCGGGTGTACGAATAAGAGGGAGCGCCCTTGCTACGGTGAACACTCACACCCTCATACACACAAACAGAGGGGGCCCCCTCTACATTCCCAGCCTCACCATGGAGACACCACGGCAACACAGCATTGTCATGGATATCAGGGGACGTGTGTGTGTGTGTGTGTGTGTGTGTGTGTGTGTGTGTGTGTGTGTGTGTGTGTGTGTGTGTGTGTGTGTGGCTGTTGGAGGAGATGGGAGGGTGCCGCTGTGGTCATATTGAAGAGACCTTGGCCTTTTTGGTCACTACACTGAGCGATGTGGATCCAAAACTAGAAAAGCCCTTCTTTAAATAGCTGCAATGGAAATCCTCTGGTCCAACGTACCACCCAATCATATGCTCACTAAGCCTTTTGGAAAATGCCCAACTTTCAGGAAGAGTAACGTCAGCCATGAAACACCAAAAGATGAGAGTAGAATCGCGCTTCACTGCAACGACTCGGACAAACACCTGAACACAGACGCCGGACATGTGCTGACCACACGTACTCCGTGTGCAGGAGAGCTTGTGTGTGTGTGTGTGTGTGTGTGTGTGTGTGTGTGTGTGTGTGTGTGTGTGTGTGTGTGTGTGTGTGTGTGAGAATAGTCGAGCGTCTCGAGTGAGTTGCACTCGCACAATGACACACACTTCTCCCTCGTGCCAGTGAAGGCAGATGGTGAGAAGCGGAGCCAGCGCTTTCACACATCCCAAGACAATAGCCGTCTTTCCCGGGCGGTAAGCCTGAAAGCAGAGCTTTTGGTGCCGCATCACAACAACAAGACGCTCACAACTTTCTGCCTACGAGCCGTTAGACCAAGAAGTCACATGAGAAAAGACTACTATCAAGTCATATCAAGGGGGGGACATGTACACTTTGTTTCGGTTCGTTTCATGATCCTTTGGTGAGACCTGCGGTACAACGTCTTCAAGCATTCTAGGTTCAATTTGCCGCTTTTAAATAATTCAATTTTGACTTTGGTGATAATAGCAGTTTTTCAAGGTGGCTTATGATAAAGGATGAGCGCTACTGAGCTTCAGTGCAAGCAGAAATAATTTAAAAAAAATTGCCTCACAAAAGACACGAGGCTTTAAAATCTCAAAATAGGGAACAGTGGTGACCCCGTCCCTCATCAGGAGAGCACAACAGGCCAAGTGCATGAATGAGAGGGAACAGACAATTATGCATCAATTGTTTTGGCCAAACAGTTCTGCTCTCTGAACAATTGGCTGTTGACCATGAGCTAAACATGGCAATCAGCTTTATCTTGGAAAATAGCACATTGAATAATCACACTTCAAACACAAAAGCAGACTTTGAGATGAGGGGCCCCTCGGGACCCTTCCCCCCCATCCTAAAAAATAAAAACAAGCCTATTCAACTGAATTCCATGTTCAGTGTCTGGATTGACAACATAATTTAAATCTCAGGCATAGTTGTACAAATAAAAAAAAGGTACAGTTAACCGGATCTATGAGTTCACCATCTTCCTCTACAAATAAAATAGCATTCCATTTATAAACCCTGCCTTTTCAAAGTACAAGACCGACTCAAGGCTGGATTATGAATGCTAGGGTTCACGATTTTCCGCAATAAGTGGACTTTAGACCTGGGCATAAAGATTGTGTTTTAATTGGCTGCTTCCACACCTCAGCCATCCAAGAAACCTGCTAAATAAGCAGCACTGATAAGCACTAGCTGTAAAACTCAATTGTGCAGATCGAAGCCCCACATATGATGCAGAGCACATGCTTCTCAGTCTTTCCAACTCAAAAAGAAAAGAGCTTCTGTAAACTCTAACAGCAGATGCACGGATATCCCCATTGAGGATTATTTTTGGATCAACGTGTATAAATAATTCACGTGTCCCTGCAGATGTTGGAAGTCTGTGTCCCTGAGGTGTGCCTGCAATGTACAGATGTTAAACACTTTAGACCACCTGAGCAGTGTGAGCCTCCACAACCTGTCAGTGAGCAGGGAGGCCGGTCTGCTGTGTGGGAGTGCGGGGTGCAGCAGCTGCTGCGGTGCTGCTGCTGCTGCTGCTGCTGCTTGAAGGCGGGCTTCACCTCATCCCTCACCCAGATTCCCACGACCTCCCTGCCCCCGCGCATGGCTGAGGACATCGTCAGCGCACCTCGAAAGACTCGTCTACACCTATAAATCTGGGATGAATAATCTCTACAAAGTGGTGTGCATGCAGACTACCAGAGAGCCCCCTCCACCTCAGCCTCCATCTCCATCTCGTTGCGATGCAACAGACCGGTTCTCACCCAGCGTCCCTCTACACCCCCCTGACGGAGCCCCGTTTTGTTCCCCCAAAAATGCAGTATATGTGTTTGCAGCAGCCATAACTGATACCATTTAAAACCACTAAAGTAAAAAAAATTAAAAAACCTACCCTCGCCAGACGGTCCCGGCTCCATCCCATTCACTTAGCTGCGCGGGCACAAGCTAGCTTGTCCGGGTCCTCTGGTCCAACCGCCGGCCCCTTCAAGCTGGAGCCCCCTCCTCTCGGCGTGAAGTCCTCTTCTTCTCTCGGCGCCCCCCGCCCCCCACCTGCCCCCACCAGAGCCCCCCAGACCCGCAGAGGAGTCGAGGCTAACGGCTGATAGCTGCCGGCTGACCCTGGAGGCAGTAACGGGAGAGCTGGAGGGCGATGCCGTCTTCTTCGGGACCTGTCCTCGTCTTCCTCCTCCGCGGCGCCGGGTTTGGCCGAGTTGTTCGCGGCGTTGGGGTTGCTCGTCGGTCTGTGTTGTGCTCCTGCTCACCGTTCAAACAGGATTCTCCAGCGGAACAACAACAAAAAAGGCCAGCCCCTCACACCCCCCACCCCGACACAAAAAAAAAAACTTCTTCTTTGCCATTAGAAAGTGCAAAGGAACTGTTGATGAACTTGCTGTCACACCCCAGAGGTCGAATGAGGAACTGCACTGCAGATATGCAAATATGGCCAGCAGCAAGTGTAAGGACAAGCTCTTTAACGTTTAATAAAGAAACAAGGGATTCATAACGGCATTAATTAACAGATACACCGACAACAAATAACCACAAAAAGAGTGAAATATATCATTACATTCTAAAACTTAACTTATTGGCAAAAAAAACGGTAAAATATTCTTCACAAAAAATCAAATTTCTTCCTTGGTGTGATTTTTCATGAGTCTTTATCAACCATTTTTTAAATCTCACTAGCTAAATCTGTTTTTAATCATTTAATGTATTGTGATTTTGTTACAAATAGAGAGACCAATCTTTCTTTCTTTTTCTTTCTTTTTTTTTTGACCGAGGTCATATCCTCTTCATATTTTTCCACTAGCTTATCCAACAGATAAACTCACTGGCAACTCTTTGTCATCCCCACCAAAAGTTGTATACTTGACTTTTCTCCAGATAGGCCATTGTGTTCCCCTTAGGTTAGACTACCCAAAAAATGTATCTCTCTTTTAATTGTAATGCTTTGGAAATAAACATGATTATTATCCCCTAGGGTTTATTAAAGACTAATTGGCCTCAATCGCAGTCTGAAAGACATCAAATCCTGCTTGGCAGAGGGCTTTCATAAACTTAATCAGAATAGACCTGAAATTATATTTTTTGAACCACAGCAAATTAACCTCATTCCTTCCTTTTTTGTATTAATCAATTAATCGAGCAATAATTTCAGTATTCATTTATATTATTATATATTTCATTATTTCAAATACTTTGAACACTTTGGGCCCCGATATAATGTTTGTTCGTTAATATGTACACTTAAAATGTGTCTGCACACTACATCCACCTGTTTAAACCTAATGATATTAAACCCATTTTAGTATTTAAAAAGAAGGCTAACTATATGAGATATTAATATATCAAATATGAGTAAGGCAGTGGTGGAAAGTACACTCAGGTACGAAGTACATTTGTAAGAGAAATATTTTCATTTTACTTTACGTTACTTTATACTTCAACTTTATTACATTTCAGAAGGACATTTTGCAAATGTCTAATATGTTTGCCGACAAACTAAGAGTAAAATTCCACTTGCACATTAATACATTAGTGATACTAATTATGCAATAATTCAATATGTAATTATATGATCTGACTGATTCCATGTTATCCAGTTATCAGAGCTGTATAAAACAGACTTTCTAAATGCTTGATTGTCATTGACAAAGACTTCAGATAGTTCCAGGAAGTACTTGGCAGGCCATTTAACAGAGATACGACATTGCGATTTTTGCTTAATAGTCAATAAATAAATCGATTTATAATATTCATAGAGATCAACAACATACGTATTTTGTCAGTTTTTTGTTTTGTTTTCAATAAAATGTGCTAATATTTGAGGATTAGTAAGTGTAACAGCAAAGTTGCCTGTCTTGTTGAAATAATTTAGGCTAGAGATCCCTTGTTGAAAGAAACTGAGTGAGACTTAGTGACATCTAGTGGTGAGGTTGGAGATTGCAAGCACCAACATACGGAGCATTAAGTTATAGAACGTCATTAGTTGTGGTGATCAATAGTGTTTCCATCACTAGTTTAGCTTTTTACATCACTGCTCCCCTCTACCGGCACCCAGCCATCGTCAGTGCTCCTCGCACAGCACTCCTGACAAGCATCACTGCATATGATTAGAAAGAATGATGATGTATATTACATATTCAGTATTTTACATTAATATGAATGATATTATTCCTTATATAACTTTGTAGTATAATACGCATTTAACATTTTCCTTATTGCTTATTTGAAACACCATGTTATACTACTCTGACTACTTTAATTGTCTTTTTGTCTCTGTTATCTTTAATGTATTTTTAATAGTTTTATCTTGTTTATTGTATAATATGTGTGTACGATGAGAGCTACGTGAAACCGGAGTTAAATTCCATGTATGTGTAAACACACATGCCAATATAGCTGATTCTGATTCTGATATTTTCCATCTCACTAAGGTCTACTCAGCACTCCTGACCTGCAGCATTACTGATGCAAGGCAATCTTATATTCAAACACAACACTTGCATATTTCCCCCAAACAAAGGCCACGCCATTGGGATGATTCATATTCGGTTTCTTTCTTTTTTTTAAGTGACAGAGAAAAGCTTACAAAATCCAGAGAGACTTGAGACTTAGAAAGCAGGATAAGGATGCTGCATTAAATACGTATTACATATACAATTAATGTAAATATTTAGCATGATTCTATATAAAATATGGCAATATAATACAGATTTAACATGATTTGTCATTGCTGTATTATTCAAAACATATTGGCAGTGTTCAATCTCACTAAAGTTAACTCTGCAGCATTACTAATGTGAGGTCATTGTATTCAAACACTGGATTTGCACTTTTTCACAAACAAACAAGCCAGCCACACCATTGGGATGATATATATATATATATATATATATATATATATATTGTGTTTATTAACAGTGAGTTGCAGTTGATCTCCATCGAGACAAGACCCAGAGCATGACTGGAAGCCCGGCTTTCGCCTGATCTAAGAGCGGATTGACTCGTTTGTACACGTTTTGTAGAAAATCCCAATTGTTATCTTTAACACTACATTGCTGGTTATTAGTCTCATGCTGTGCAATGACGGTTTAATCTAAAAAAAATAAAATATTGTGTAATATTGCAGCTTAATCGTATAACACAAAACGAGCAGCAACGTGGGGCATACACATAATTAAGGATATATTACAATGCCAGATACACGCACATTTTCACATAACTATATATTTACAAATAATTACTTACAACTTACAATATAAATACATCCAAAACGTGGTCTGCAAACCACGACTAGATTACAGTTTGGTGTACTTTTATAAACTTTTAGCCCAATAAATGTACTTGTAACGTATATAGAAATACTTGACAGTATTTTTTAATATCGTGGTATTTCTTATTTTAACGTTTCTTATGGACGTTAAATTCATCCTATAGTTTGAAAATCTACGAACGTACAACCGGAAGTTGTCACTGCGTGGTTACGTCACTTCCCTCCAATGCGGAAGAGGTCGTCATCGTTAAAGCTGTGAGTTGGAAGCTATCTGAAATGTGATAAAAATGACAGTAATTGTGTGAATAGAGCAGCGTCTGGTTCAGCAGTTTGAACGAGTGAAGCGGTTTCCACAAAGCGTTCGTGTTTTCCGCACGACGTGTGACTCAGTTTGGGCTTGTAAAGCCCCACAGCAGCTAGTTCATTGCATGTCTCGTGAGCCAAGCGTGCAGTTAATGGATAAATCAATCACTGGCTGCATGTAAGGTTTCAGAAATGACGCTCTTTTGGGAATATAAACAGTGACTTCGTTGGTTATACTGGGGTTGGTTATAATGTGGACATTCATAACTGTTTTTAATCACCTATTTTTAGACTGTTGAAAGCCCGAATATGTCGTGGATAAGGGAGGGTGAATTAAACCTGCTTGAAAAGATTTCAGCCAATATCCTGAAGGTAAGCCTCATTTTGTATATTCACAAGTACTTCTTTGTTTGTAGCTACCTCTCGTTTTTTCCCTTTTTTTTTTTTTAAATCTCCAGATGCTCATTAAACAACATAATTTTATATTAAATATCCTTACTCAAACCATACAATATGAAACAAAACGAGTGTCTTTTAATTGTATTATGTTTTTCATTTCGATATAAAACACCCATTTGTGACTCGATTGTAATCAGAACTGTTTATTGCCAAGTACGTTACACATACAAGAAATTTTACTTGGTGAAACGTTAAGGGCACAAAGTGTGGCTACTTTGCGATCAGCACCATTCAAAGGCAGCAATTTAACAGTAATTGGCTGACCCTAATCTCGACTGTTCAATTAGTCATTTGGCTCTTAATCTTGAAAATAGTGCAAAATGCTAGGAACACATTTCCAATAGCCAGCTTTCCACTGCATCTCACAGTCTTCCTCGGCCAATAGAGGTGATACATCTGCCGATGAAGACTGAGATGCAGGTGAAAGCTCTGAAAAAAACTTGTTCAAACTACTATTTCTCAGGTTATGAATGCAACTTAAAAGACAGGGAGGTCTTCACATTGTGAAAGCTTGAACCAGACAATATTTGCCATGTTATTACAATTGTTGCTTTTTCTTTTTAAATCTTTTTTCTTTCTTTCTTTAAGCTCTAAACCACTGTATAAATAACATTATTTAATGTCTCTATAACCCCAAACTGGTTTTGACTCCCCTGATTGCATTGTGTCTCCCAGGCGGGACCCATGCCTAAACATGTGGCCTTCATCATGGATGGTAACCGCCGCTTTGCGCGTAAGAAAAGCATGGAGCGCCAGGAAGGGCACATGCAGGGCTTCAACAAGCTGGCAGAGGTGAGGTTGCTGTGGGATTAACGCTCGTCTTCCTCAAACGCATGAAACGGGTTGCTTATTTACGTGTGACCCTTTGTCCCTTCCGCACCAGACATTGCGGTGGTGTAAGCATCTGGACATCCGAGAGGTAACAGTGTACGCCTTCAGCATCGAGAACTTCAAGCGCACCAAAAATGAGGTGGATGGGCTGATGGAGCTGGCCAGGCAGAAATTTGAAAAGCTGTTGGATGAACGGTGAGTTTTAATGTTCAGGAACTTTCAAATAGCTGTTTTACTTCGCTGTTGCCTTCGGGGCAAGTCACATGTTCTACATCACATGATTCACACAGCTTCCTTAAAGTTACATCGAGATGAACCAAATGCTGTGACTGTTGTATAGTTAAAAAAAGTTAAGCGTCATCGGGAGACTGAAACGTTGAGTGTTTGCAAAAATAAACTGGGCTTCAGATGGATAGTAAGAAGCCATTTTCTTTTTTTTTCAAACTCCCTGTTTAATGCTTTTAAATCTGCTTCACAGTTGCATTTAAAATCACACACTGAAGAAACACTGGAGTGTTTTGCTGAAACTGGATACACTAACAGCCGTCAACACTAACACAAAATCTCCTCCCCCTGTAACGGCCAATGAGTAAGATATACTGTGGACTGATGCCAGAATGGCCAAGGGGAAGAAAGGAAACTTATAAATAGGAGTGTACAATATCAGTGATTTCCATGTTACTTTAGCTGACACTGACTTCTTCTCTGCAATACACAAGAATACATAGTTTACACCGTTTAGATTATTGCCTCTTATTGTACTGTAAATGTATTTGTTAGTGCAAATGTAGATGTAAAAAAAAAACAATCAAGTAAAGGCTCGTTCATCTGCAGTTCCATACATTACCACTAGGTGGTGACCCAAGAGTGATCTAGTAGCCTATGTTTTATTGTGTCTTGTATCTATTTGCCTCCTGTTGCTGCCTTTTTGGCCAGGTCATCATTGTAAATGAGAGCTGCCTCTCAATTGAATTATCTGGTGACACAAAGGATAATAATGATAAATAGTACATGTTTGAGCAGCCTTGTCTAAATGGTTGTTTTGTTCTGCATGCTCCTCTTCATGCTTATTTCTTGATTGTTCTCCTCCTGTCTCTCTCCTGCTGTAGGGAGAATCTGGAGAAGCATGGTGTTTGTGTCCGGGTACTGGGAGACTTGAATATGCTGCCACTCGACCTTCAGCAGCTTATTGCCAAAGCTGTGCTCAGCACCAAGGCGCACAATAAGTATGTCTTTTATAGATTTGTTCCTCTGCTTCTATGACCCTCCTCATTAGTGGCTCACCCTTACCGCCACACTGGCCATATGACATGAACAGATGTCATACTGTACATGTATAAGTGACCACAGATATACAACCGCTTGTTTTGCAGATGCTTCCTGAATGTGTGCTTTGCCTACACGTCAAGATATGAAATCACCAATGCGGTCCGAGAAATGGCTTGGGGGGTGGAGCAGGGCTTGATCAAAGCAAGGTGACAATATTGAGTTGATCTTGTTGATATTCTATCAACACCTATAATGCAACCTGGGGAGCTTTTAGTCTAACGAGCAGCGTTTGTGTTCTGTCGTGCTCAGTGACGTTTCAGAGCCGTTGCTGAGCGAGTGTTTGTACAGCAGTAACTCTCCCAATCCTGATCTGCTCATCCGCACTTCTGGAGAGGTGCGACTCAGTGACTTCCTCCTTTGGCAGGTGAGAGATGGGAGCGACTGCATGAAAACATAGTGACGTGAGATGATTTTTATTATGATTATCGTTCACTTTGAAAACACTAAAGTAAGAGATGTGAATTCTAAGGTTTTGTTTAGGGTGAAGTGATCATTGCAAATTAGGAGCACTGGCTCATCTTTAGGTAAATCAGCTGTAACCCTGGTTAGACTTGTATTTCAGGTATTAATGCTCAAAGTATTAACCTACAAAACATGGGTTTAAAGAAGGCTTTTAGTTTATGTAGACACAGCCCAGAATATGTCTTCGATGCATACAAAAGAAATCTGAAAACGTTGAAGATATTCAGATTAGAAGAAAGTCTACTTTTTGTTTTTCCTTTTAAGACTTTGTGGTGATCATCAGAATTGGGTCGAGTCTCGTCTCATTTCCTTTATCTCTAATAAAGTGCTGCAGGGAAGACATATTTTATCAGGCCAACCCCAGAAGTTATCATTTCACTGGTTCCCGCAACCAAAAGCTGCAGGCCTTTTCCAGCTGACAATAAACTCTGTACAAACACAAGTTTATGATGCCAATTTCGAAGCAGGAACGCAATAGTCAGGTGTCAAAAGTTAGGGTGAGTGAGGCTATAAACGGAGTTCACCACGGTTACATGAGCGAGAGTATACAAACGAGGCTGTGAAGGAGGCAGAGTCAACGTGATGTTGTAGTTTCATTTAGCCATATCTTCCTTTTAAGACGCTTAAAGGCCTCAACATTTACTGCCGCTTTATACATCGTAGAACAGAACGGTAACGTCTCTAATACTTGTGTTCACCACAGACCTCATTTCAAACAGCGAACCAAAAACCCATTTATAAAAAATACAAAAACATTGAATTTGCGACGAGGGAAGCGGAAGTGCAAACATTATAACTCATTTGGGGGTTTTGGGACTCTTTGTGTAGCCGCAGTCATGGATGAGAATTAACCAGTCATTAAAAATATATTTTTAATGAAGGGTGATTTATACTTATTCATGACAGCTATGGCAGACTCGGTGGCCTTACCTTGTTCAGACGGAAACCAAATGCAGGGGAATCTTTTAGCATTGCCCAATATCAACCATACCACGTTAAGATCGTAAGAAAAGCAGGCTTTGTGTTTTCATGTACAACTTCTTTCATGACTTTTCTGATTCATACTTTTTTTTTTTTTTTTTTTTTATGCCGATAACCACAATGTATTATCCACCAAATGAGTCTTGCATTAACCAAGTAGACTAAATGATTTGATCATGAAGTCAAACACTTTACAGCCTCTCCTCTGAGACTTCTATTGATTCTCTTCTCTCTCCCACTCTACAGACTTCCCACTCCTGTCTTGTGTTTCAGTCAGTTCTGTGGCCCGAGTATTCGTTCTGGAACCTGTGTGAAGCCATTCTCAAATACCAATTAAATCACACATCCATTCAGGTAAGGCCTATATGAGGGGACACGGTTTGTTTGTTTGTTTGTTGTCACTGATGTGGGACTCTGCATTGGAGAGTCTCAGAATACTTGTGCAGTTCCCCTTCCTTTGCTCCTTTCTCTCATAAAACTGAACTGATACTTCTGATTGGTATTTAACCTCCTAATAATTGTGACAATGGGAGCTACACAAATCTGTCTTTAATAATTCATATTAAGCAAGCATGGGCCCTTTGACTGCTTGGTTCATCACTCGGGGAAAAAGAAAGAGAAAAGCCTCCAGTGAACAGGTGTTGTAAATTAGCATTTCGCTACAAACACTGGACACAGTGCATCTGGTTTTTGTGCATAGATGCCTGTTATAATTATAATGCCACTGTGATGTCCATATCTAATAAAGTGTGTATATAATAATAATAATACTAATAGCTACACAAATTAGTCTTTAATAATTAATATTAAATAAGTATGGGCCGTTTGACTGCTTGGTTCATCACTCGAAAAACATTCACAAAATTATGTAATGTGTTTACTGGAGAAACATCCAAAATTGTGAGCATTTGAATGCAGGAAAACTGTTTTGGGCAAATGAGGAATAACTGGCCGCAGGTATATTTATTAATATTTTTAATATATACGTAATGGGATATTTGCTATATCAAATTATTGACTCATCGACTTCAACAAGCGTCAAACATTTGTGTTGCCGACCATCTGTCACATAATATGTGCTTGGGATCAGTTTTAGGACTTCTGTGAACATCTACGTTGTTGTTGTTGTATTTTAGAAAGCCAGAGACCTCCATCGAGAGCATCAGGCCTTCCAGCAGCTGGAGGCGGATCGTGCTTGTGTAGCAGAGGACCTGCAGCATCATGGGAATGGGAAGCCTGCCGACGCCCAGAGGAGACAAGAGGCACTGCTGCGCTACAGCAGCTGCCGGGAAGAAAGGATCCAGGACTTCCTAGAAGCGCTGAAGCACAAGAGAGACTCTTTCTTTAATGACTTATGGAGCGGCGCCGTCTCGGCCTAGGAAGCCTCCGAGGACCACGGCCCATGTCGAGGGTGGGGATGAAACCCCACCTGTCCTCTTCCCAAAAGGGCTTCCGTGGGAAAATTATGAGTGAACAGTAACTGGGAATGGTTTCATTGTGTTACTGAATTTTAGGAGGGAAAAAAAAACAAGAGGGCAATTTTACCCCTATGGGGCTGTAAAATAATCGATATTTATGATTGAAGATATTAAAAGAAGTCTAATATGTGGAAATGTCTGGTCAAGATGTAGTTAAGTAATTATGTAAATTGTCTGTCAACTGCATGCCATGGATTGGAAGATCGAAGTACAGGAATGAAAGCCAGGGGTCCTGTGTGTTGGTAAATGCTCCCAAAGCAGCCGTCCAGATTCATATGTCAGTGCAGTTTTGTCGTGGAAAGAAAGTGGTGTTTGTCGAGTGTGATGTTGATGACATAACTATATTTTGACCAGCTTCCTTTACAATAAAGTATGACTATTGTATGTCAGCTATGATTAAATCATGTAAGAATCTGACCTTTGTACTTGCCTTTAATTTCTACTAGTAACTGTTGGAGGAAGTACTGGACCTCTCCACTAATTGACATGGTAGACAGTTTTGTTTGAGAAATTAATTTCATATATTGAATCAGTATGATTGCGTGTATATATTTGCTATTTTTGTTCAAAGCAAATATTTAGCTAGTTGTCTTGGTACATATAAAGCTGGGTAACTGACTCCTTCAATTTTATCTCCTACTTATGTTAGTAAGTTTTTTTTTTTTCATCCAAACGGCAAAACATCTTCATTTACTTATTAGGATTTGAATGCCCTTCCATTGGAAATATTAACATTAACAAAATGCAATTGATCAGAATCAGAAACCGTTTATTTGCCAGGAATGTTTTCACACAAATGAGGAATTTTTTGAGGCGGAAGGTGCATACATTGGACATGGGCATGGGACGTAAGACGAGACAAACAACAATCAACGAAAACAACAGTGCAATTGGTATTAAAATATGTGTAAGATAAGCAAGTGCTCAGTCAACAGATACGTTAATGTGAATGTACGTTAAAGTGACATGTGTATTTAAGTTAAAGTGTATGTTAAAGTGACGAGTGTTTAAGTATGCGGTGTGCAGAGGAGTGAATGGTAAAGAGAAATAAAAATAAAGAAGAGAAAAAAATAAAAATTAAGAGTTAAAATTAAAAATTAAAAATTAAAATAGCTGGGGGTGACAGAGACAGTCAGTGGGGGACCCGAGCCCCATCGATGAGCCCGACTGCTGACGGGAAGAAACTGTTTGTGTGGCGTGAGGTCTTGGTCCTGATGGACCTCAGCCTCCTGCCAGAGGGGAGGGACTCGAACAGGTTATGTCCAGGGTGAGAGGGGTCAGCTGCAATCTTCCTGGCTCGCCTCAGAGTCCTGGAGGCGAACAAGTCCTGGAGGGATGGCAGATTACAGCCAATCACCCTCTCAGCAGAGCGGATGATGCGCTGCAGCCTGGCCTTGTCCTTGGCAGTGGCTGCGGTGTGCCAGACGGTGATGGAGGAGCAGAGGATGGACTCAACGATGGCAGTGTAGAAGTGCACCATCATTTTCATCAGCAGGTTGAACTTCTTCAGCTGCCTCAGGAAGAACATCCTCTGCTGGGCCTTCTTGGCGATGGAGCTGATGTTCAGTTCCCACTTGAGGTCCTTGGAAATGATGGAGCCCAGGAAGCGGAAGGACTCCACAGCGTCGACGGGGGAGTCACACAGGATGAGAGGGGCGGGTGGGGCTGCGTTCTTCCTGAAGTCCACAACCATCTCCACTGTCTTCAGAGCGTTGAGCTCCAGGTTGTTCTGGCTGCACCAGGTCACCAGGTGGTCAGTCTCCCACCTGTAGGCGGACTCGTCCCCACCAGAGATGAGTCCAATGAGGGTGGTGTCATCCGCGAACTTCAGGAGCTTTACGGACTGGTGACTGGAGGTGCAGCTGTTGGTGTACAGCGAGAAGAGCAGAGGGGAAAGAACGCAGCCTTGGGGGGAACCGGTGCTGGTGGTCCGAGAGCCTGAGACGTGTTTCCCCAGCCTCACGTGCTGCTTCCTGTCAGTCAGGAAGTCTGTGATCCACCTGCAGGTGGAGTCGGGCACGTGCAGCTGGGAGAGCTTGTCCTGCAGCAGAGATGGGATGATGGTGTTGAAGGCAGAACTGAGTCCACGAACAGGATCCTGGCGTAGGTTCCTGGGGAGTCCAGATGCTGGAGGATGTAGTGGAGGGCCATGTTGACAGCATCGTCTACAGACCTGTTGGCCCTGTAGGCGAACCGCAGAGGGTCCAGGAGTGGGTCAGTCAGGGTTTTGAGGTGGGACAGGACCAGGCGCTCAAAAGACTTCATGACCACAGAGGTCAGGGCGACGGGCCTGTAGTCATTGAGTCCTGTGATCCTGGGTTTCTTGGGGACGGGGATGATGGTGGAGGCCTTGAAGCAGGCTGGCACGTGGCATGTCTCCAGGGAGGTGTTGAAGATCTCAGTGAACACCGGGGACAGCTGATCAGCACAGTGCTTCAGGGTGGAGGGTGAGACAGAGTCCGGGCCCGCTGCTTTGCGGGGGTTCTGCTTTTTGAAGAGCCACTTTAATCACTTTAATCCAATGGTGTAAGAGATATTGAGGTACCTTTTTAAAAGTAGCAATACCACAGTATATAATTACTCCATTTCTAATAAAAGCAAATGCTGATTAGCATACAAAATGCACTTCCAGTATCAACAGTATACTAGAAAGCTAAATGGGCCCCATTTTGAGTTTTTACTGATCATATACGAATTATTGATGTAGAATTACTCATGCATAAACAAGTATGCAGCATTTTAATGTTAATGTTATGTTGTCAAGGTGGAGCTAATTTAAACTACTTTATATTCTGTTGGATAGTTAACATTGTATTGCATTATAAAATGATTATCTGTTTTGCATCATAATATATATTTAGATACTTGGAGTATTTTTTACACTGTGGCATTGCTACTTAGATATTCCTTTATTAGTCCGGCAGTGGGGAAATTTCAGGATTAGACCAGCAAACAGGGTAAAGTCCACACAAGAGACATAGTAAAAAATCTAAACAAATAATATAAATAATACACGGTCGAAAACAGTAATTTACAATACTGGAAAAATATATATATATATATATATATTATTACTTATTCTTCAGTAAAAGTACTTCTTCCACCACTGAAGTAGATGGTGAACTGGGTCTACTTGTTGTCTAAGATGCAATGCATTCTTTCGACACCACCCTCAGAGACCTTCAATACAGCGCCCCCTCACGGCACTGATCAGTATTTTTCCAGACTGCCTCCTGCGTCTTTAACAAATGGGCGGTGCCCGGACGCACGTGACGTATTTGCATCCAATGACAGACAGCGAAACACAAAACTGGTTCGAACCGGTTTCGTTCTTATATTTCAGCGTATAAACTACAAAAAACATTCGTTTGCATTATACATTCGCCATTTTACGCAGCGACTGGTCGGTTGTTGTGTGTTATCTCTCCGGGCAGAAAAAAAGAAAGAAAGAAAAACCCGTCTTTACGATTCCATTTATTTGCTCTCTGTTCCCTTCCTATCATCAACATGGGCAAAGCGAAGGTAAGACGTTTTATTTTATTTTTAACTCCGCGCGCGCTCGGCCCGTTTTAACTTGAGTCAACCGTGTGATAGATCTGCATCAGAGGAGCGTCATCGTGCCCTCACAGTGTGCAGCCATGGCGGTCCGACAGGAGA
Source organism: Myoxocephalus aenaeus (assembly GCA_038501785.1). Taxonomy (NCBI): domain Eukaryota; kingdom Metazoa; phylum Chordata; class Actinopteri; order Perciformes; family Cottidae; genus Myoxocephalus; species Myoxocephalus aenaeus. The sequence goes on along the minus strand of JBAMJR010000020.1, from coordinate 5,699,955 downwards.
GAGCTGGGCGGGCATCCTCCTCCCCGGTCGTCGAAAATTAAAGTTTTGCAGTCTTGGTAGTCACGTGAAATGCACCGTTACCCGATAAACACGACCGTTAAACGAACATAATGTTATTTTTCACGCCCTGCGCCAAACGCTCTTGACAAGTGCAGCCGTTGACGTTGAGCTGTCTTGTTTTTTTTTGTTTTTCCCCCCTCTTTGGCAGCCGGTTGGGGGGGTTGTAGATAACGTTACGCGCTGAAACGTTAAATGGGGGGAACGTTAGCTGCCCGGTTCGATATGAGCGCGCAGCTCGCGACCTACTTATTGATTACCGAATAGGGTTAAGGTTATCGAGCATTAGAAGTAAGTTATTAGGCGCAACTTGCACGTTTCAGGAAGGGGTTGGGGGAGGGGAGGTCACATTTATTTATTTTTTCACTCTGTTTTGAGTCGGAAAAGTCAGACTTGCTCGTGCACGTTTGTTCGAAGTGGGTTCATCGTGTCGTCTGCCGGACTGAATTAAATCTAAATTGGCCGAAATGTCTCTCGGTCGGCTGGCATTACCACAACGTCACACGTGTGGGTATCAGTGAATTAACGTTTGTGTGCATCGATAGGATTTTTATTTTCTTCTTCTTAATCATGAATATATTCTATTAATAATTAAATTTTTCGTGTCGCGATTACACACCGTGCAGCCGCGTGTAGTTGTAATTGATTATATTTTACATTCAATAAAAAATGATTTATTTCTGAAATCTCAACCTTTAAAAAATATATATATATGTTTTTTTTAATTTAAATTTGTTTGCAACCTCGCAGGCCTTTCGTACGGCTGCGTTTGGTTCCATGGCTACAGATTAGTAAAGTAGTAATCTTATCGGTTTCCCAACAGCTGTCTGTCGGCGCGCAGTGATACAAAACAAAGGAAGCTGTCAGGGCGCCAACGCGTCAGTGACAGGGCAGCAGCCACATTTGAATTCAAATATGCGCGGGAACTTCTTTGTCACGTCCGAAAATTGTCTTTCTAGTATGTCTGCAGAACTCCGAGATTTTAGGATTAAGTGATATTTGAGTTGTCTGAATAATGATATTCAAATTTTAATGTATATATTTTTTTTTCTTCTCTCTATTGTTTCTTTCAGACAGCGCCCCAAACTGAAAAAGAGGTTTGTGTACATCTCCTATTTGTGGATATTATTCATGATCTATTGATGCCCTGATATTGCTGGAGTATAATAATAATTTAAATATCTAATAATAATAATAATAACTGAGATTTGTGGTTAAATGCTGCTTTGAGTGTAATTTTTATTTAGATTTGAGTTTTCTGCTTCAGTCATTTTGATAAGACAAAGCCATGTGATGCCCCCTTTGGGGGTGTGAATAGCATGTTTAGTTTGGGTCATAATGTTAATTAGTTACATCTGCAATCATTACTGAAGATTTTCTTTCTCCATCTAAATAGGAAGGCGGCGTCCTACGACGTTCCTCGCGGGCGTGTGTGACTGCTACTGCTGCTTCTACTGTAAGTTCCTTCAGAAACATATTAATCAATCGGTTATCAAGGACTGCTATTTTGTTTTGTGATCATTCTTGTTCAACACCCAGAAGTTTGTTTTCTAACAGCAGCTTCCTCTGGGGATTAACTTTAACCTTGACATTTTAATCGGCATAGATCCATTGTCTGTCTGTGTGCTTTCCAAAAATATGCATCACTCAATAATCAGTTCATGCAAATCAAATGTATTTTTCTATGATCTTTTGTAATTACAATTCTGAACAGAGGGAGATGATCACAACATCTTTTTCCCAAAATGCTCTTGTTAATCTACTGTCAAATACTAAATGAAATGTCTTTTTTGTTTTGCAGAAACCTACCAGAGCAGCGGACGCCAAGAAAAAACCTGCTGTCAAAGTATGAAACTGATAACTAGCTGACATCAACAGAACGTCTCTGTACGCTGTATGTCACATGTGAAGCCGATTCATGGCCTTCAATTCCTTGAAGGGAAATTAAATGTGGCCTAGTTCAAGAAGAAAATACCTTTTGATGGACAATTTAGATGTGTTGGTATACTTGTCTTTCTTCATTAATCTGAAACACGTGATGTATACTTGCTTGAGTGCTCTAATCTGTTAGTAATCAATTGTCATGTCATTTGTAGAGGGTGGTCAAACCAAAGAAGGCCAAACAAGCTGAAAATGGGAACCCCAAGACTGAGGTTTGTTTCTTTTACGAGAAAGATTTTGCACACAATCTATTTTCTTTAATGAATAACTTATCTGAAGCGCGTCGAGGGGATGAGAACAAGCGTTACAAATGTGATACGGGTACACAATTTATATAAAGGAATAATTTGAGTATTTGTAGGGTGTTCGATACATACACACAAATGCTTATCTGCCATAAAACTTGATTTGAGAACACAAATTACATACTTCTGTGTTTTGAAGTATAAACTCCTGGGCACAAAAGTTCAAAAATATTTTTCCTCATATTGAGGAAGCAAAAGCTGTAATTATGAACTGGATAAATGACACTGCCTAACAAATGAAAGTTCGGTCAAGTCAACAGGTTGTCCACATGTCAAAAAAAATGAATGTCTACAAACAAGATTTTAACTTTTACCATTTATATTTAAATGAAGTTTTAGAAATCGGATGTTCTGTCAATACATTTTCCCCTCCATTTTTATTATTTTTTTAAAAGAATCGGATATGTCTGTGTCCGACTTGATGGCAATATTTATTTACTAAATCGGGTCATGTGGAGGAAATGATGAAGATCCCAGTGAGGGCAATGTCCTGCCAATGTATGTGATGTGTAACGTTGCTTTCTTATCTTCTGTCCCCAGGAGCCAAAGGCCGAAGCCACTGAAGCCAAATGAATAACAGTTGAAGTGCTCACTCTGTGTACTTGGTGATTGTACAGTTTTAAATTAGTATTTTTTACCAAGTTTTATATTACAAATGTCATTTATGTTTGTTTTGGGCTTGCACTTGTAACAAAAGTTTGTTGTCACATTCATATCCATTTTATATCGATTTAAAAATGATTACCGTCCATATCTTGTAGACGTGGCATTTTTAGTTTGTCTAATCTTGGTTATTTTTTTGTTTTTTTTGTTTTTTTTTTTACTGCTGAGTAATAGATATTTTCCACCAAGTTGGAATTTGAATCTCATTTTAAACATTATAAGGCAGCTAAAGCATATTGTTAAAATTTGAGGGAAAATAGGAATTTTGCCTTTTATCTCGTATTTTAATGTAAAACTAATAAGAAATTGCTTACCAAATGTTTTGAAACACTGTATGTTGAAACCAGTTCCAGTCAGTGAAAATACCACAAACAAAAAAATACTGTTATTAGGTCAAAAAGATTGATACATCCCAAAAACATGTATGATGTGAACCTGGTCATCTGATGATAAGTCCTGTTAAGTTATGTTTCTCTCCTGACTGAAGCTTTTCTGACTTTAATGGCTGATCTAAATGTTCTTGAATAAAAATTGTCAAAAATGTTTTCATAGCATTACTTTGTTGCAACATGAAAACATAAATAGGAGAACAGGAAGTAGTTTTGTTTTGAATAGGTGAGCAGCGGTCATGTCATGCTCATTCCAGTTTTTTAAGAATTCTCAATGAAGATGTTTTTCTTTTTTCTCCTCGTCACCAATGAGGGTTTCTTTTTTTCACCTGCTTTGATCTTTGAACGATTTCTTCTATACTTGACTGAGGAAGCTGGTTGAAATTATGAGCCCGAACTTCCTTGGATAATATAAATCCCTTCAACAGAAAAAAGCTGAACCTGTAAACTTCCTAAAAATGTCCTTTGAAACACGTAAACACTACTGGAACTAAGCAACAAACTATATACTGTCTTTCAATTGTATGAATTTACTGTTGTGAGGTAGAATTATCATATTGGTTCATCTGGGGTGCTGCTTGGTAGCTAATCTCTATTTATACTCTTCATGTGCCAAAATATTCAGCTCCAGTGATTCTGAACAAAAATGTGAAACAGTGGAGTGGATTTATGAAGTCGCATAACTTTTAAAATATCAATCATGGTGTAAATATAATTCAGTAGAATCAGTATTTGAGTTGAAAGTGCTGTGATGGTTTCCCGCTCTGGAGAAGCCTCGGTGTCTTTGCACCGCAGCACCAGTAGAGCGCAGCACTGCACCCGGGTGAGATGCTTATCCTCCCTCTTTCTCTTAACTGTTCCAGCCTGTAAAAGTCGGTCAAATATGACACGTTTTGTTTTGAAACCTTTTACCAGACTGCTCCCATCATCCAGGGCCCTGCTGTTTTTATGGTTCAACACAAGGAGACCTTGTAAGTTACAAGCACTGTTCAGGATCCTTCAAGAGATCCTTGATGATTGCTTGAAAGCTGTTGCCACAATTCATGTTTTTTTTTTGGTGTAGATATACATTCCTTGTTATACATATTTTGTATATTAATCTAGTATTTAATTCCCCTGTTTTTGTTTTAACTGTAATGTCTGTTGTGCAGTCATTTTATTAATAAAGTCATAAAAGATATTGTAGTATTCTGTCCTTTTTAACCAGTATTAACCAATCATTTTCCAACTTTTGAAGCACTATTTGTTCAAAACAGCTCACCAATCTTACCATAACTTCCACTTAGTAGCTGTTCTGGAGCTTTCGATCAAATCACGATCTTCCTCATCACATGGAGCTTGCTGGAACGTTGTCATGGAAATGTAGATGTAGATTTGTCAATCTCAATTTAGAAACCAAATTAGAAATTTGAACATCTCGTCCATCTGCTGAGGAAGATTGTGGGATGCGATCGAAAGCTCCAGAACAGCCAATGAGTGGATAGTGGATAACATATTTGAACCAAGCAGGAAAATAAGTAAATGCCATGTCGACATAATCTCACCAGGCGACTGGAGCCACACTCTGTGGTTTGGGGTCAAACACATTTCTAAACTAGTCTGTAGTTTAAATCAGTTAGCTGTCACTCCACACGTGGTGAAGATGGCCATGGATCAACTACTATGTTGGGAAACCTCAGAGTCAAACCCCGACTCGCCCACAATGAAACATATATGTGTGTTTCACTAACAAAGACCACGCCAAATAGCGAACGAGTTTACAGGTTGTTTATTGTGCGATGGAAAGAGGGTCGGGTCGCCGGACCGGGGTCGAGGGATGAAGAGGTGGTTGTAGGTGCGGGAACGAGACGGGTAGAGTGGGTCGTGACGAGAGGGTCGAAGGGGTGCGATGAGAGGCTGCTGCCGTCTGGTGGCTAGAGGGAACGGCGGAGGTGGAGACTCGTGAGTGGGGGTTATCTCTTCTGAAGCTCTGGCTGTGCAGAGTCCCCCAAAAGGTGCTCATGGAGAAGAGTGAGCGTGAGCGATTGCCAGTGACGTTGGCGCAAGTAGAGGAGCAATGATGTTTCGCCGAGAAGTTCGGCTGTCTGGCGTCAAGAAGTCGCAGTCCGGTTTGCGTGGACTTCGGTGCGAGTCTAGTCGGACTAGTGGACAGTGTTGGTTGGTTTTGCTGCGCTGGAGGTGATAGACGATGGTGTATGGGGTGTGTAGCTGCCGAACATAGTGGCATGTCATAACGATGGTGGTCGGAGTTTTAGCCTGTAAGCTCTGCGGCGTGGGAGACTGAAGAAAGCCGGCGAGAGTGCGGACTTTAATACTTTGTCCGTGAAGGGAGACCTGTAGCCCGAGTGGTGCGTACTGCTGCGGTTCAGCTTTGTAGAGACGTAGCATGGCTATGTGTGAGTGGGTTGTGGCCGGACGCGGAGCCCCCAAAGAGTTTATGGTGGTAACTCGACTACTACTGAGCGTAGGTGGATGTCTAGGTGGATATCGGGCCGGATCACGGTCCGGGTGTAGATGTGATCCATGTAACCTATGGAGCGCAGAAGCACGACGAGGCAGGTAGGATATGGGGTAAGGGTCGAGGGTTGAGGGATGAGGGAAGATGGGTAAGGGATGAGGGAAGGAAATGAGGAGGCTATACTGGCGATTTGACTACACCTGCACGTGGGTGGATGTCGGGCCGGATCGCGGTCCGGGTGTAGATATGATCCATGTAACCTGTTGAGCACAAGAGCACAACAATGCAGGTCGGATATGGGGTAAGGGTCGAGAGATGAGGGATGAGGGTTGAGGGTTGAGGGGTGATGGATGGGGTTAAGGGATGGGGGAAGAGGGGGAAGGGATGAGGGAAGGGATGCGGGAAGGGGGTGAGGGTCGAGGGTCGATGGATGAGGGATGAGGGATGATTGGTAAGGTCGGGGGATGAGGGATGAGGGTCGAGGGGTGATGGATGAGGGGTAAGGGATGAGGGAAGGCCGGTAAGGGATGAGGGGTAGGTGCTGGGGTGAGGGATGCGGCGGCAGAGGCGGGTTTGTGGTGCGGATGTTGAAGGCGTGCGTCGTGCACGGCCGAGAAGGAAAAGGGATGTGGGATGCGGGAAGAGGGGAAGAGGGGAAGAGGGGATGAGGGTCGAGGGTGATGGATGGGGGATGTGGGATGTAGGATCGAGGGTCGAGGGGTGAGGGATGCGGGATGAGGGATGAGGGTCGAGGGTGATGGATGTGGGGTAAGGGATGCGGGGGTAAGGGATAGGGATGAGGGAAGAGGGGTAAGGGATGAGGGAGGGGAGTGATGGATGAGGGGAGAGGGATGGGGTGAAAGAGGCGGTTGCGGCGGCGGTTGCGGCGGCGGTTGCGGCGGCGGTTGCGGCGGCGGTTGCGGCGGCGTGGGATGAGGGTCGGGGGGCTGAGGTGAAAGAGGCGGGTTTGTGCTGCGAAGGTTGACAGCATGCGCCTCCGGTAGCGTCGTGGGACGAGGGATGAGGGATGGACGTCAGGTGGGATCGCTGTCCAGGCGTAAATGCGATCCGTTGAGACCTGTGAGGCGAGATGCACGGAGACTGAGTCAAGCTAAGTTGGTATTGTGAGTTAGTGGGACTGAGGGATGGGGTCGAAGGATGAATAGTGGAGGACCCGAAGTGGACCGCTGATGTGCGGTCGTGACTGGGAGAACGGAGACTCGTAAAGTCTTGTGGGAGTGGACGTTTTCTGATAACGTTAGAGTTGGACTGGGTACGCTTGCGGTGTGCAGGGGAAGGCCGGCGGCCGAGAACCCTTGATGGTATGGTCGGGGCGAGGACCTCTGACGGCGATGGTTGGAGGCTGGCGCCTATGGGCTGAAATTTGTGGACGTTAGTTGGGGTCCAGCAGGGTGCTTCGGATGAGCGAGCGAGGATCAGTTAGCGTATGGCGGCCGGTTGGGATGGCACGCCGCGAGCTCGGGATGCGGGAAAGAGTGAGCTGCGAAGGCTCGACGATGTGACTTAGGTCTCGGTATTATCCTGATTGGACTGCTGTCAGCTAACTAATGCTTCGGATGAGTGGAACGTGATGTGTATAGACGGTTGGCGCAGAGCCGGTTCGGGGGTCGTGAATGGGGCGTCCGTCGACTCGGGCCTGCGGAGGCTGGGCAAGAGATGTTGCGGTGCAGGGTAAAAGGTAGGTGACTGACTGTTGTGATACCATGGGGTAGGTGGGAAGTGGCGGTTTGAGTGCAGAGCGACCGAGAGCGGTTAACGATGCTCTGGGGATTCTGTGGAGATTAATTTGTTTAATTGAGAAAGTAAGTTTTTAGTTACTGGCGCGAGTCGTTGCCTAGGCGTATGACGTAGGAGGTTGTCGGGGTGGTCGAGCGGATGGTGACTACAGTGAAACTGGTGGGAGGAAAACTGAGTCGAAAGGACACTGGTCGAGCACATGCGGTGACCCGGATGCTGGCGAGGCTGGTGGCCGTATAGCGCTGGTAAAGCTAGTCATAGTGATTTTGGGGAAGAGCCCAGGGAGAATCTGGCTATTGAAGATTGAAGACTTTTCTGTTTGCTGTTGTCTTTAATTGAACCAGATTCAAGGATATTAATTTCTGCATCTCACTACTGCATTTCATTTCTTAAACTGCACTGCAACATGTATTCTATTTTTTGCTTTTTGACTGTTTTTAATGTTTCAATGAATGTTCTTAATTGTTTTGAAATCGTGTTTTCTTCTGCATTATGTTTTGATGCTTTTAATGGCTTGAAGCACTTTGAATCGCCTTGTTGTTGAAATGTACTATACAAATAAACTTGCCTTGCCTTTGTAGTCATTACATATCTCTCTGTGGTAAGTTATCTCTTTGTAGTCGTTTTGGCCTTTTGTCAGTTTTTTCTGGTTGTTTTGCTGCTATTTGTAGTTGTGGTGAGATTGCTTTTTTTTTAAATCAAATACTTTTTTTCAAGGCACAGAACTATCTCAGTTTATTTTGAAAATTCTGATCACTTAAGGACTTGGCTGGGAATTGAAATAGATATAAATTGGTTTTAAAGCCATCATGGACAAGAAGTCGCTTAGAAAATGGAAATTTGAACATTTAGGTGATTGTGACAACTGGCTCCATCTGCTGAGGGACTATTGGGTGATGTGAAATATCCAGGAACATCTACAAAACTGACCTTGTTATAAACAATCTTTTGTTTACGAAATAATTTTCAATCTCTCTCAGCTTTTCCCACAGAGCAACCAACCTTGCTGTTTTTTTTTTTTTAATGCAAGTCTCCCACACCTGCTTTACCTATTTAAGATCTACAATTTCAATTTAATAGATTATGGAATGCTTTTGAGCCACAGTATGTAGGCCATATTCCCATAGTGTGCACATGACATGTGCGGGTATAGTCTCTGTGTTGGCATTTCACGGCGTAAAACTAAACACCTCCCGGGACTAAATGTACCAGCAAGTGGCCAACATGAGAGCGTAAAACGTGGACGAGCCCATTCCTCTCAGACGTGGGGGTCTATGTGCTTCACATGCACACCATGCATTGTGTGTGCTGCAGGACTCGCAGGGCCACACCCCCCGCCTATACAGCACATGTCCCGGCCTCCTATAAGATCTTTACATCCAGTACATGTTGTACCTTTCACCCAAACGCAGGCTGAGGGACCTCTGACGCACTCTAAAAACCGGTGCAGCTGCAGGTGAGCACTTTTTGTCCTCCTCCCAATTAGTAGTTTTACAGAAAAAAAACAAAAAAAAAGAAGAGAAGAAGTAAGCGATGAGAAACAAGCCTCCACAGCTGGTTTTTAGGACTCCTAGAGAAAGAAAAGTGTGCTATTGTCTCTGTGTGATAATGGTCTCTGGGTAGGCAATATATGTTGATGTGGCTCCTCATTTAAAACATACATATTTTTGGTGACGTAATTTCTTTTGTCTATCGTAACAAGTATTTTTTTAGTCAATTGTCGGCTTATGTTGAAACTAGAGACTTTAAAGGGCAAAAGCACCTACAATGAAGAGTTGTGTAAAAGATTTGCCGTCCACTAATTTAATTAATTGACATTTTTATGCAGCTGACTGGGACCAAATGGTAGATGTGTTGCTTTCTTGAACAACTTGTCATTGTTCTTTGTGTGGCTGTTCATTTGGTACAAATGCTGTGGTTTAAAATGACCATTGGGCATAATTTCCCATGAGTTATTTGAGTGTTTTTTTTTTTTTTTTTTTTCATGATATAACCTAGAGGAAAAACGTGTTTTGTTGTTTTACATCCAAAAAGCCTTGACTTGCGTTAAAATGATTTGCATTCAGTGAGTCTGTGTAGTCTGTAGTGTTGCAGGCCCTGGGCCCATTGCATGTCATCTGTACATTGTGTTCCCTGGCAGTAGAGGCTTGAGAACAGACCGCAACTTGAGCTTGAAGAGCAAAGATACGGTTGAATGTAGATTTCATTTAGATTTGTAAATGCAAAAAATTCTTGATTTGATGTCTATCAAATGAACATTGAGGCGTGTCCAATGCCACACCGTTTATGGTGTTCCCCCTTGTGTTTACTGCTCTTTGATCAGCTGTTGGCCTCTGTGTATCACAGGTTGGATTACAGCCTGTTCTCTTGGGCCACTTTCCCTTTTGTTGATTAGGTTTACACTTGTGTCATCTTAGCGGGTGGCTTTAACAGTAGGTAGGCAAACAGTTTAGCTTGACGCTAATGAACAAGCTTGAGGTCTGGCTCATTTAACTGACAACACAAAAGCTTCGTTCTTCAATGTGGTACTCTCCCAAATTCAACTTTTACTTGTGTCAACCATGTTGGCCTCTTCACAGCAGGGGCACAAAATGGAGGTCATGTCTAGGGTTTTGTTGTCATGTGCACCTGAGTACATTGGCCACTAAAGGGAGGGGGGGGATGGGAAAAAGTAGCTTTGGCGTGCCCTTTAAGTGAGCTTAGTAAAACAAATTGTACAAATAAATGACTGACTCCAGTTCACATGGCAATTAATTATATTGTCAATGTGACCTTGCGTCAGTTTTTTTTTTTTTATAAAAAAATGTAGGGCCTAAATGATTAAGCGTAGAAATCCTGGATATATTGATAATAAAAAATAATCCTCGTTTGCAGTGCAATTGTTTACGGCTGCAACCACGTTTCCACAGAAGTTGGCATTACTTTTTGGGTTCTTCAAATCTTGACACACATTGGCCCTATACATTGTTTTTGTGAGTGTGTGTGTAGACTATAGTTGTAATGGTTTGTCTATGAGCCGGACCTTCACGGTCCGGGGTGTGCAGAATACACGGTTTGTAGCTTGATTCGGAAACCAAAGTTCAGAAGCGCAAACGTTTTGCTGTACGCCGCATGAACTAAGGTTAGCACAACCAGCTGATTGTCAGTTACACTGTGGAGAGCGTGATTTAAGACCTGACTGCGGGTTCCTGACGGCTGACGGAGGGAGAGAGTTGCGTCACACGGAAAGTGTCTGTGTTGCTCCACCTTTCTTGTGGGGTAACTTTGTGACTGGAAACCTATCCAACATGCTAAAGCACATTCCATGCCATCGTCTCCCAGATCGCTGGGACGTAGAAAAAGCAAACCAGAGCCCAACTCCTCATCTCTGCTGCTTTCAAGCAGCGTTTAGAAGCAGAACAGGGTAACACCATAACTAAAGCAATGGGCATGTAGCCACGGGGGAACACTCCAGGGTTTGTTATTTTAAACAATTTAATGATTTTTCAATTTCATAATGCAAGAGATGCTTTTCAGATAGCCTTTTGAGTGATCAGTCCTCGTACAGTGTCTCAAGTGTTGGAAATGTTCCTTATTTTTTACAATGGAAATAGTTTACCAAAGTTGCCAGTGGGCAAAATGCTACCTTCATCTCCCGCAAGAAGATTGTTGTCACTTGTAATACTTTCTGTTCATAATAAAGGAAAAACTTATCATTATACATTTTTCTATTTCCTGCTGTTCCAAACTCACACACTGCAAAAGTGCCTCTTTAAACCAGGTTGTGAACCAAACTGTGTACGATGGCACTCCTTGTCAAAATGTTTTTATTATGGAAAATAATTTGAAGCCCATTCTGATCAGTAGTTGTCAGTTACAGCATTGCATCACAGGCGAGTGTGCACAGAGAAACCATGGTAGCAGTCTCGTACATACATAGTCATGAACGTGGCGGATGCCCAGATGATGACTGTCTGACCACACAGTCGGGTTGCTGATGATGTAATCCTCAGTTTCTGTTGCCCGGCAGTAGATTAATCTTCTGTCGATAGTGTTTCTGCAGCTACTGTGCATCATTCCACGCTCGCTCGCAGGAGATCCCCCTGCTGCAGGCGGGTGGGCTGCAGAGGGATTATTAAGTGACATGAAGAGGCGGGACAAAGAGGAGGAAAGAGTGCTGATATCTCATTGGCTGTTTGGAGTAGAGCACACAATGTCCCCGTACATGTTTACGGGGCACTATGCAGGCTGATTGACATCATCCCAGGGTTTTATTTTCCCCCATCTCGGTGGGAGAGATGAAGTAACTGACTTCAGATGCCAGCCTTTGTTTGTATAATCCTTCCTGATGGAAACACTTTTTTGTTTATTTCTACAAGCTTTAAACCTATTTTGTATCATAACAAATTAGGACTCTTTTTTTTCATTTGAGGTAACTTTTTTTTTTACATTCGAAATTCTGTTTTTAACAACTATTCGAATTTTGATTATTCGTTGACAGCCCTAGTAACTAATAGATTGTCTGCAGCTGGTATGTTGAAATGTGGTCACAAGTGATGCACATATGGGAGGAAACACCCTCTTGCTTTTATGGTAGGCCTCAGGTAAACTTGAATAGTTCACAAGTGATTCACCTGGACTGCTGCCAAGGCATGTAGTGAACCACTCCTAAACACACGCACCTCGACATGAATCAGATGCCAGTAAGGATGTTCACGATTCAGACTGGTGACTTTTATTTTTACATAAATCCAAAGGAAAGTATTAAAAAATATGGTCAAATATCTTTACTTAGAGTTTCTTGCATGGCTCAGACTCCACAACACCCGCTGAATCCTACAACTCCCACAATGCACTTCAATGCTATCTACTATTTGACCGACCATGCCCACTTATTTCAAACCGCTCCCTGCCAGTTTTAAACGCAGTATTTCTGCTTAAAAACTTTAAACCTAAACGGAGTACCTTGATGGCATCATTGCGGTTATTAGGAAGTCTGCAAAACGTTTCTCCGTTAGATGAACATATGGAACTGTACGTTGTTACAGAAAAAACTCGGACTGCAAAATCACAAAACGGGGTGAAAGTGCTTGTAGCAGTGTGGATGATGTCATTCCCCGAGCGGTCCCTGTCTTATGAGGACCTGGTTGGCAACGAGCCTGCATCACCATGAGACTGCTATTCTAACAATAGTAAATAGTTTAAAAGAGCCACAGGTAATAACTGAAAGTGCCTCCCCTTTCTCCTAATGGGCCTCCACAAACTACAATCTGCAAGTTAAATCTTTGTGTAAAAGCTACTTCTATCAGATTATAGTAGACTTGCTTGGAGTCTTTTGATTTAGTCTCTTAATCCTCTTGCTGGAAAGACCTCCAATAATGAGTTAACGTTGTTGTTAACGTGACTTATTTGGTTCTTGTTTGACTTTTAAATTAGAAGCCCTAAAATACCTCTTTGTTCAGATGCCAATGATCTGAGTTAGAGCTAAATTCTTGTCTTTGTTCAAGGTGTGACCAAACTCTACGAAAGCCAAATATCCCGATAACACCGTGTGACACTGTATTTCAGTTGCAGCACTTTGAAGAAAAAAAAAACAAGTGGATGTTAGACAAAACTGAAAACTCCAAGTTGTGTGATGTTAACACTAGTTTATTATCAAAGATCCATGGAGAGAGACTGCAACTATTTGTCCACTGAAGAGGAAACGGATTATATAACACGGCCAGCCACTAGAGCAGTTAAAACACGCCACTAAATTAAATGTTTAAAGGAGGACCATTGCTGTCGCATCTTTCTAATCTGGCTGTTTGTCAGGTTCCTGGTGGACAGTCCTGAGGTCTGTGGCATTTCATTCCTGCTCCAGCTGACATTAAATGGACGCATCAGGCTGGTTATGTAACTCTACACTCTGACATGCACGCTGCTTAAAAGAAGGCAGTGTTTTGTTTTGTTTGCATTATTCCTATTTAAATATGAGTCAGAGCAAATCATATCTGGCGGTTCACAATGTTTTTTTCTTTTCCTTTTGGAGGGAGGAGGGGGGAAGTGTGTGTGTGTTTTGGAAAGTAACCCACTGAGAGTAATGCATTTCGACAGTGTATGTGTTTTTTTGTTTTTTTTAAGTGGGCGTGTGCTAAAGGCGAGCCCGCAGATCTGGTTGGGTGAGAGCGGGGCTGTATAAAAAGGCGGAGCACGGCGCAGAAGCGCTCTAGTCCAAGTTCGTCGCTCTCTGGTTGGCATCTGTTTGGCTTTTTTAGCGTGGTTGGGAAGTGGAAGGTCCCCCTGGTCGGTTTCGGGCTTTTTCATTTTTGTTTCTTTTCGGCAATCGAAACAGCCTCTGGAAGGTGAGGAGTCCCGACCTGTTTAGGGTTCACGAATAAGAGCAACTGTTCACACCAGGGGCAACTTTGAAAGCTTGGTTTGCATTTCTGTTTCTCGTAAAGGGTGTAAATCGAACCAGCTTGGCACATTAATGCTTCACATGTTTTTACCTGTTCATCTTCGCCTTCCCTGGAACCTTGCTCACAAACGTTTTCAATCCCAGCTGAGCACGACTTGCATTGTTAATGACTCAAACGCCTGAATGGGTTTGTCTTTATAATGTAGAACCTAATCTGTTTTAATCTCTGGGATGCCTTTTGAGATGACTCTTTCCCCATCCTTTCAACAGTAGAGACCATCCAGTTTGTGTTAATTCTTGGCCTCTCCCTTCTGGGTGCTTTTTGTTCTACGCAACTGATTGGACGCACATCCATCCCTCCATATGCTTTGGTGCTCATTAACAATTGGTGTCCAACGATTATGTAAAACGGCACTTTCTTCATCAGTTACACATGGCATTGTCCTTGCGTGATTTTTAAATGAAATTGTTCTTTCCTTTGCCGTTTATGGCGCAGTACGAGTAGAGGCTCTGTTGCTTTGGCGCTAACGTGACCATCTAATAACCGAGGGGCTTAAAGGGGCATTCCGGGAGGAAATGGTGTCCAGTCGGTCTGATCTTAAATAATTATATGATCACTATCTTATGTGTCTCTACATTGTGCTCGTATTGGATCCGCACATGGAAGCTTTGTGCCATGCCTCCAGGCCAGAGATGTTCCTCCCTCTTGCCTAGATCAGCTGGTTTATTTGCAAGTCAATGGCAATGTTCTCTTCCTCTTTTGGCAGCAGTACTCAAACTCCACTAAAAGTTTGGTCAAAAAGTAGATTGTATCGGATGCTTCCATAGCAGTGGAGTAATGACTGGATACTTTATTTTCTTACGTTTTTGAGACTCAACTCTTTTACGTCTGGAGGATATACCTGGGGAAAGGATTATGTGTTTATTTTTTTTATTTGTAGATCTTCATTTTACCCTTGGTTTGTGTTTTTCTGCGCAGTTACTAAGTGAATTCCCCGTTTTTCTTTGCAGGTCTTGAGAGCCCCCCCCAGCTCTTCCCTCTGTTTGGCCCCACCTCTCACCACATCAACAGACATGATCATCAGACTGGGCAGGCTGACTCCTGGATACTTCCGCCTCCTCCAGGTAGGTGTAGCGTCACCACAGTGTGCGGATGATGGCTGAGATACTTTGCATAACGCCATTTGATAGGATTGTTTCTGATGATTTTAAAATGAATGACAGTTTAAAAAAATAAAATTATACTGGCACAAACTTCAAGCCAGGAGGAAAGTGGAGTTGGACTCCTGCTCGCAAGCTTAATTTTCACTTTTTGCTAATTGTATTTTAGCTGTCAACGTGTCCATCAGTTGGTCTTTATCCTTTGCTTATAGAGGCATTAACACTGGTTCTAATCTGAACCACGTCAGACGAGGGGCCCAGTGCCGTTCTGTGACCCACAATCCGCTTTCATCACTGGTATAATTAGGGGTGACACTAATCATTGTGATTATAATTTCCTCTGAGTTTCTTTTGTTTGTCCCGCTGTCGTCATAATCCACTCATCAGTAGTGACCCTCCATATGTCTCACCCACTGTAAAGTCTTTGTTTGCTTATTTACACTAATTTGGAAACAAAGGCTGTCTGCTCGTATGGCTTTACATTGACTCAAACACCTAACAGGCCGGACAAAAGTGACTGCCTCTTCCATAAGAATTAGCAGGACAGTACATGCTTATTTGTCAAGTATTTATTTTGGGGAGTCTACTACAGTGGAGACAAATATTTCTGTGTGTAGATGTTGAACTACGATTTCAACATCCAGTACCACTTTCACGTTTTTGTACAGTTGTTTCACATTGTGCTTTACAGTCCCATCTACAAAAAATTGGGTCAACACCTGAACTTCCCTGCCAAGGGTTTGGTCACACGGCAGAGGGATGTGGCGCTGAAGGTGTTTGGTCTTTAAGAGAGGAAAGTCTCTCAGGACAAAATATTTGGTGACTGCTTGCCTTTCTACAGGTTTGGTCATTGCTTCTACTGTTGGCTGACCCGTGTCCTGTTTTGGTTTTCTTTGTCTTTTGCAGAGGCAAGTTGCCGGTGAGGTGCAGACTCAACCACAGGACCGTGCTGTCAACCAGATAGCCATGATGCTGGCCATCATGGGCCTGAGTTTGTCCTACTACAGTGCCAAACAGATGACGGAGAAGGTCCAGGTCCAACCTGCGCCCTGAAGAGACTAGACTACTCTGATGGTGGAGATAACGCATGAGCCAATGAGGAGGGGAGGGGGGGAGGGGCAGAGACACACAGCGAGACACACAGCGACACAGCAGTGCCATCCAGGACCGCACTTTTCTGACCTCAGTCATAGTCACACTCGGACACTGAATTTCTGGTGTCCCTCACACACCATGCGCAGAGACTTCCGGGCTGCTGCTAAGTGTGTCTTTATACTTTCTGTTGTCAGGGTTTTGTGGGGGGTGGCTGTCTTGGGGTCGTAGATGAGAATGGTTTTAATGGACTGGTATGGGTGGGTGCTCACAACCAGCTGACTGCCAACTGGGTCTGACCTTTAGTCATTACAAAGGTACATGCTTGCAAGATGCTGTCAATACTGTTCTACAAAAAAGGGAGGGGAAACTCTTGGATACTGTCAATTTTGCCAGGGCTCAACACTTGTCCAAAGGGGGTTAAATGGATGGAACAGTAATGCCTTTTTTTTTTTTTTTTTTAAGGAGAAGCTAACTGCAATTGAGATGTACCTTGTAATGAAGTGATGGCAGGCCCAGAACACTGTTAAAGGGGATAGAAAGTTAACCCGACACCTTGTTTTAGGTTTTCCGTCATTTTGTTTTTCCTTCACGAGTGAAACTTGCCGAGCCTTGTGAACAGATGAAGAGCTGTATTCAAAAACCGTCAACATATATATATACTTGTGAAATGTATCGGTCAGCTTCAGTGAATAGTTTTGCAGAAACTTTATTTTAAACCCTACATTAGATCTTCAAAAGGGACTTAAAACTACTCATGATTTATTAATTTTTTTTCCTGTGATTTCACACTATTGTACCATAAATCAATTAAGTGCTGTTAATAAGATGTGACTATCTTTAATAGGCACGCTGGTTAAGAACACTTTCTGCAATATCATATACTTGTTAAAGCAAATATTTAACTTTACTGAACATTGCATGGATGTGCAGAATTTTAATCCAATCAAAGTCTTGTTTTTATTGATTGATGAATGTATAACTTTATTTTGTAAAGATTTAATAAAGCTGTGACTATTTTGAATAAGAGTTTTCATACACGCTAGTGTTCCCTCTTCCCACGCAAGCCCAAATGTATAGTGACTTTGCAAAAATTTGGTTGTGTAAGGATGGCTTTGAGAGTAGGAAGTAATGGGACGTGAGGACTGAAAATGACGGTTTTACAAGAACATGCTCACCGAGTCTTTTAGTTCTAAGGAGAACATCATGTTCTACCTTAAATGTCTAGTTGGATGTATGTTGACGTCTACACTGGAGCTTGTATTAGACTGTTTTGAAGGAAGAAGAGGCAACTATGATGGTTCATTGGAACAATCAACATGCTCCACATAATCCTTTTACGCAAGTAATAAGATGATAAAGTTTTAAAATGCAAGCAAATGGACGTTGAGATCATGAATTATTTTAGTTGGTTTGTGAATATCCCTTATTGTGATATCCCTGGATGGTAATTTAAAGAACATACTAGCAAGATTTGTGCTCCATAAAGAGGCCACCTTTTAAACACTTAAGTGTATTTATGAAGCGTTCTTGTTTTACACACTATTTAAATTTGTGTGAGAACTAAAAACGCGCTTGGTTCCCCTGCAACACAGATGGGTTTGAGGCAGATTGGCGATGGCTTTTCTGCACGTCCTCATTTTCCTCTTTCAGGGCGTGGAGTTTAGAAAGTGCGCATGCCTGTTCACTGTCTGATGTGATGCCCTGTGACAGGCTGAGACCTCGTTGGGCGCCACGTGCGCCTCTGCCCACGCCGCAAGCCCCTCCCCCTCGCACATCACTGGGCAAAAATTGCGCTTTGCAGTCTCAGTGATGCTAGGCTCAGGACACAACCCTTAACGAAGGGCGCCCATTGGCTAACCGGTGATGCGTCACCAAAATCGTCCTGGTTCTGAGCCACAGAGACAAAGGGATGGGGATAAGGTCATTGGTGGGGAATGTGGGCGTGGAAGATCATTATTTGGGATCGAGGTGGGGGCTTCATTTCCTTTTTGTTTTATTTAGGTTTGATATCTAAAGAATTGTCACAAAGGGGCATAGGATTGCACTCCGAATGAGTTGAAGTTCTGTAGATGAGATGGTTTGGTATGTTTGTGAAGGCCTTTTTAAAATGCTTTTCGTAGAAAATGATTGGAATTCGGAGCTGCAGGTGCAAAAAAAGAGACTCCGACAGGACTGCGAGGCTCATTCTCAGATGACTGTCACCTTTAATCTTCTTGACGAGTAATTATGAGAAATATGCTCAACTTGTGTGTGCATGATGAATCTATTTGACGGTGAAAGAATGTGTTGCTTCTGTATCCTCTTCAAATGCGACTTATTCTCGACGGGCTATATAATGAAGAAACTCCATTTGAAGCATAATAGCACTTTAGCTTTATTTTCTGTCCAACAGTATATGCCCCTTTTGTGTTTGAGCCTCACAAGGCACTCCCTCCCTCCCGTGAACACATGTTATGTTTTGCTGCTGCTCTTGTTCAATAAAGACATTAACATATATTTCTTCAATGTAATTTTATTAACTATTGTCCTGTGATAAGTCTACTGCTGAAAACTTATATGAATTATTTAATAGTCACTATATATATGCATATATTTATATTAAGGACCGGGTTAAGAAAGTTTGTGGACCAAGGCGATGAGCATTTCACGTCCCTGTTTGGTCAACAAGACTGTCAGCATTTTTATTAAACCACAAGTTTGATTATGTCCATCTGACAAGAACATTAGAGCAAAAAGGTTATTTTACATATTAATGTTTGCTGACCAACCCACCTACAACCACTACTGTAGAGTTAGCGTTGGGCCTTATTTTGCCAGTTGCATCTCAAGGCCTTCACAGGCTTCTTAGGGGTTGTTTTTATTATCAGTTATCTTGAAATATGTTTTTGAGTATTTGCTCACTTACATTCTGGGCACCATAAGCTGCATGAACATTGACAAGTGTCAATTTTGAGACTCCAAAACAAAATCGCAGGAGTTTATCACAGGATTGCGCCCAATATATAAACGCGCTGCTGTTTATATATTGGGGATAACGGTGCACCCTTTCAGATAGTCTATCCTGGGTGATATTTATAGTGTGGCACAAAGTTAAAATACATCTGGGCTCCTTTCTCACATAAGGACAGCCGACCAATCACGGCTAGAATGTCAGATTGTGATTTTTCTAAAGTCACAAATGTTCAGACAGTTCCCCTCATTTCAACATTGGAAAGGTGTAGGGAGTTTCCGAAGCTTAACATAGACCTTTATACTATATAATACATGACATGATCGATGTAGAGCTGGTGCAAAGACAAGTTTACCGGCACACAAAGAATGTAAATCAGTCCTGCAGATCAACGCAGCTGTTTATGTGCAGAGACCACATCGGGTCACATCTCAGCTTCCCTGGATGAGTCAGGCTGAAGAGACGGCAGCGCGCACGTGCCCCGCTGGAGCATGTGCTGGATGGAGGTTCACTCTGGGGGGGGGGCTCGGCACGGAAAGCTGCTGTTGTGACTGGCGCCTAACGTGCCGACTGCAGAAAAACAGTGTCTCTCAGATCCCCGACAACCCCACCCTGCAGCACAAACAGCAGCATCCACTTTTATCAGCTGCCACCTCGAAGCTTCTTTAAATATCGACTGTTATTTTGAAAAATACCTTCTAATAACTAAAAAAAACAATTGTTCAGTGATCATTAACATGTTTTTTGTCACTTTCATGGGCCACAGGATAACCTGCATACCCCAAACACGTAAACTGCAATGTGCTATATACGTTAATCTGACAATCGTAAAGTTGTATTTATAGGTTTGCTGCAGCTGTTAGTGCTTCAGTATCTCAGCCCTTTACACTCAGTGATGTATGTAGGACGCCATGTTCTGTCTCCTAATCTCACTCAGATTTTTTTTCTATCTCCCTATGGTTTCCTTTTCATTAGGATTTACTGAAAAGCGGCTTATCTCTGGACCCAAAGAGCTGTTTGTTTCCCTATTTATGGGCTGAAAGTTGTTTTCCCCCACTGGGTTTATGGTCATTTTGCTTTATGACTGTCACTAATTGATGCGATCCATTTCAGAAAATGTGCAGCCATATATATATCAGACCAACCCTATAGATTTTACACTGTGGCTACTTGCTTAAATAATGTGCATTGTAGCTTTCACTTATTCAATGAAAATATTGGATAATACAACAACGTAGAAAATAGGTCGTAGTATTGGCACGCCACCACATATCAAACATTATACAAACAACTGACAATGAAGTTTCAATGACAGTTTTTTCACTTAAAAAAATTAAAATCCTCTGGTTCTAGTGTATTTCAGGTATTTTTGACACTAGCGGTGGGGCTGTAGGGATGGTGGTGTTGGTCAGTCGGTCGCTCCACCACTAATGACAAAACTAATCATCCTCTCAGCCTCATTTGTGTGTAGTGCTAAATTTTAGCAACATGCTTAACTAAGAAGTCAATGTAGCATTGTCATCGTTAGCATTTAGCTCACCCTCATAGAGCCGCTAGCGTGGCTGACTCTTGTTTACACCTATTTATTTTGTTTTAGTTGTTTTTAAATCTCACAACAAAGTCACTCCACCTAAAACTACCATCTGTTCATCATTCGTCGTGCCACCAGGAAACACATGGAGGAAATCATTTGCAGAAAGAAAGCTTAAATAGAAATCAATGGAGAAGGAAGTCGTGACCACAGACATTTGGCACCATCACGCAAGTTTGTGCCTCGCAGTGTCACGAAAACACGCTACAATCTAGGTTTCATATATTTATATATTCCCAGCAGATGTTGAGTATTTTAATTTCCGCTTTGCATAAAAAATGGTAAGTAGTAGCTTTCAAGACCAAAACAATAACCTGACACATAACATTATGGTTTTATCATTAAAGTCTGCTGTCAAATCATCTTAAATCAGCAGTTTATCAACTCGTTTTGTCTTTAATGAAGTCTGTAAATGTAAAATTCAAGTAGTTTTCAGTGTCACATATGTCAACTATTTTTGAGTAAAATACAGTGGAAAAACTATCCCACTGTATTGGATTAAACATCAGTCAAAACTGTCCCCCTGTATTTTCTGCATTCATTTATCCCTTTTCCAAATCACTTTAGATGAGTCTTTTTGACAGTGAAAGCCTGAGAATGTTGTTTCAACACCCCACAAGGTTTTCATGGGCACATTGTTTTGCTGAGCTGCTGTATGAGAGGAGCAGTGGACAGTAAGCTGCTGATTTCCTGTCTATACTGGTGGGGAATGTTTGTAAGAATACTAGCGACTGTGGGAGCCAGAGCTGGGAATAGACGGTGGTTTGGAAATTATAGAGTCAATTCTTTCATGAGTGGATGGAGTCTTATGAAATTGTATCCCTGGACAAACTGTTATAGTTACTGTATAAGGTGTTTTTACAGAGCTTCAGGTGTTTACATTTAGTATATGTATGTAAACAAAAGTGTGTGTGGGAGTTTTCTGTTACACAGCAATACCTTTCTTTATTGTCTCTCCTCTCTTTCCAGTATTCACTGACTTTTTGGCACTAGCTTGGTGAGAAAAAGTCATACCCAAATGTTGAGTGCCTTGTTAGGAATAGATCACCTTTCAATGCCATCGTACGATATTTACATATATTTACATATATTACGGCAACGGTATACCTTCAGGCCATGTGATCTACTTCTCAGCTGTAAACAGGATCCCATATTCATTGTGACACAGTACTCCCTTACACTCACCTACACAACTTTCCAGTGTGTACCTGTTGACTTCAAATGACTCATTTGTCAAAACTAGAAGTGACTAAAATATATTTGATCTTATCACGAGCACACTTTGAACCACCTTTTCTGGGAATCGCTCTGTGGTTAAGAAACACTAAGATACTTAGGAGCTCCTGCAAGTAGTCTTCTCAATCTCTGAGATTAATATCTTGAAATTTAAATACAAGAGCAATTACCTGGTTATGAGTATATCATAAAAAAATTGCAAAAACATTTGCTCGTCTGTTTGACAACTGGGCATTCAGTGTGGGATTATTACCATTAGCTATACCACATGGGAGCAATTGTTCCATGATAAGGGGAAGTTATTACTCACAAATTATGTCTCTGGCCACATTTATCTCAGGAGTTCATGGAATTTCAACCAGTAATCAGCAATCACGCTCAAATAAGATATCTAGTATAGGTTTAGGTCACTTTGTGTAATCTTCGATAAATTCTGGTGCGCCACACTCCTTGTAGATGTTCTCTAATTTCCTAGAGTCACACATTGCTGACTGCTAACTGCTAAGTGAGTGTAAACAAAGATGTAGGCCCTAAACTAGTGCTGATGTATTTTGTCCCTGTGTCAGCCTCTGTGCCTGCTTATACCCGCATTTCCTTGCGTTTTTGTAGTTTGCATGCTAGAGTGTGGTCATAACAAATGCAAAAACAAGCTGTATCTTGGTTTACAACAAACAAATTCTTTGTTTGTCGCTCGCACATGTTGCTTGTGTCAAAATGAAACACCCACTGCTGTGTTGAATACCATCCACACCCTCATTTCCTTTTCTGTCACTAACTGCTGTATATGTAACTCATCCAGTGCCGGATAAAGTTTCACTCACATCCGTGATAGAACCCGAAACCCAAGACTGCTACGAAGAGAATGCAGAGTTGATGAATAGCTTTAACTTTCTTATCGTCTCGTCTGATTCCTCCGTCCCGCATTTCCACTGCGAGGCGGCTCTACTCAAGCCCTTGAGGATGATACCAATAGATCCACTTCTTTCTTGGCCTCGACTCGGGACGAGGTTCCAAGCGAGCTGAGCCGATACTAGAAAGTGGAGTTGAAAACAACGCAGACCACTGATTGGTTAGAGGGCATAATCACAAGTGTGACAAGGGACATCCTGCACAAACTCACCATGCAACCTAGATTTTAAAATATGTCAACCGTCAAAACTATGCCCTTCACTACACTACGCACACTCCAACCTACAAGTGCGGACGGTCTTCTTTTTTGTTGCAGATGAAAGGATCCAGCGAGTTTCACGTTGAAGAGGATCTCACCGCAGTTTCACAAGGTGTCGCTTGTCCTTGGAGAAGGAAATGGAGAAAAGTACGAGTCAAGCAGAACCGTGCAGTACAAATTAGGTACAATCTTCCACACGGCTGCCCTTTCTCTTCTTATACCAGGTCAGCGCAGGTTTATTTGAGGTACCTATTTCTGTCATGAGCCCATATGCAGTACATGTATTACACAACATAGAGTGAGCTCATATCTGTATTGACACACACTTGCATGTAGGCTCAGTTTACAGATATGGTGTTGTTTATGAAATGAGAATGAAGATTTTTTTCCGAGTTCCTACATGTTTCATTTTTATGATCTCTAAACTGTCAATCAGACTTTTTACTGTGGGTACCATGACATTTACAATCTGTGTATATTGAACCATTTGAATCTTTGAATGTCTGAGTCTATCAAATCTGTACAACATCATAGTTTTTACGGTGAGTCTGTATGTCTGCTTTCTGCTTGGTCTTGAACTTTAAATTCCTGTGGAGCTAAACAGTGAGGAACTGCCTCCGGCCTCCCAATAAAAACCTGCTTGTAATTTATTCGTAGCCGGTTTGAACAGGTTAAATCCTGATAAAAAATAAATAAAAATCCTTCCACGGGTGCACAGAGGAGCACACAACCACATACATATTTAGAAAGGGGTTGGGATTGGAAGGGGCACCTCTTTGAAAACAGCTCCTGAAGTGGCCTCAACTAGTGCCTATGCAACCACACATTAACTCACATGTGCATGCAAAGGCACTAATTGTCCCTGTTCACCTTTAAACTTGTGTGACCCCTGATTTTCTGTCACGTTGCCAAAATGTCCCCACCCAGATGTAAGAACTGAACCCTATCGTAGTAATTAGACATTGACCTGCGCTGCTTTCTGTTTTTGGCTATAGTTTGGTTTATAATCCTGGAGAGCGAAAGACGGCAGTCCTTATGTAATTATTATTTACAGTCATAACTGAGAGCTTTTGTATCACAAGAAGACTGCGGGTCTACAGCCGTGCCAACAGCTCTGTGAGGCCGAGTGGTGCTTTGAGCTCTCTGTTCACGTCAGCAAGGCTAATACACTTACTGTATATTTAGCAGGCATGTTTACCACGACCACCATCTTAGCTTAGCATACTATCATTTGCCTAACACCTAAAACAAAGTATAGCTGAGGTTGATGGGAATGTCCATAGTTTTGGGGGCGATTTGGTCATCGCCAAAATATTGAACAAGGGTTGAGCTGGTGATGGTGCCATAGGAGAAATCATCACTAAAGTTAGTACACATTTCATTTAGCTGACACTTTTATCCAAAGTGATTTACAATATGTGCATTCAACCATGAGTACAAACTCAGAACAACAATAATCATGTAATCCGGTGGGGAACATGAACGTGTGACACAAGTTTCATGACAATCCATCCATAAGTAGAGACGTTTCAGAACAAAAAAAAGTCAACCTAGGGGAAAGGTCACTGGGTCACAAAAGGCAGTAGGATTTATCATCTGGAGACCATGAATGTCTGTCCAAAATGTCATAGAATCCATCTAATAGTTATTGAGGATTTTCACATTATAGAGTTTTTTCTGGACCAGAGCCGACAGTCCGACATTGACCCTCGAGTCACACTGCTAGGATAGCTAAAAATCTGTATTGACAAGAAAACAGGTTTAGGTTTTTCAGGTTCCACCCTACATTTAATATTCAGTCACTTGACAGTCAAATGGACACCGTTGGCTCAATCATTGTAGTGACAACAAACCCAAATGTGTGGTGTACTCGGGGAAATGGCAGTAATGTTTACGTGATTTATAGTTGATGGTCTGAAAATGAAAAACTAATGTTCTCGTCTTTGAATTGATGAGATCACTGCAGGCCATTTGGTAATGGTAACGACATTAAACTGGAGTTTCAACTCTCTCACAGACTCAAGTGAGTGATTTCAACACCCGATAACAACAGCAGGTCTGTACATAGTGATATCATCCTTAGGCCTTGTGGACTGGAGATACTTAAGTTTATCGTTTATTGTTTGAGAGATTCTTGTCCTACAGTCAACATTGACTAACATTCTCATGAAACAGAAGAATGTATAATAAATGCTATAGTTTAATCATCTGATAAGCACAACAGGTTTGCTTAAGCTGATTCAAACTGTTCAGAGGACTCGTCTATCCCAGTGAAAGGCTGATTTAATCATCGATGTGTGTTCAAAGACAACACAGAGGTCACAATTTAAGGAACTCGGTAAACCTGCGGCTCATATCAAAGACTGTGTATTTCTGCCTGCAATGTTGCCATTTATGTCCTGAAAAAAAAAAAGACTTACTTATGGCTGAAATAAGATTGATCAGGCCTTGTTTAGACTCCTTAGATTCTTCTCAGCCTGCTGCACATGGCTGGAGTGAAGCGAAGACCGTTCAGGGACCAGGCAGGGAGTGGGAACTTTCAGAGTTGGCTGAGTTAGACACGATCGCTTGAGATATTTAGTTAAATGCAAACCATTCGCAATTTTCGCCATTAAATTGGCTGGGCCTAAAGAGGTTTTAATGTTCTGGCTGGTCTGGGTAAAGCCAATCATTGGTACTTATTATTCTGTTTTAAATGGTATATGTACTATTATACTAGTAGTTTTATCAAATGTCCCCAGCTGTGTGCGCCATGTAAAGCAAAGCTTTGCCTTAAGTATTTGTGAGCTTTGGCATGAATTGTAACTGAACTGAAAATTCTTATTTCGTGTGCACCTTCATTTACAGGCTGACCAATAGAGTACAAATAAAGGCTTTATTCTACAACATGGATCTCTTAAATTATTCTTGAACATGTTCCTCTATTCAGAATTATTTTGATTGCCAAGTTTACTCTCATATACAGAACATTGACTTGGCGATCTCAAAGAACTCTCTCCCTATAAAACGCTAATCTAACTAATATCGCTCCTTCATCAATGGGATCTCTGAGGAAGGGAGCTGCCAATTTTTCCAGGGGAATGGCAAGCTTATCCAGTGAATTTAAGTTAGCCTGCGCTGGAGCAGGTTAAGGTTTATGGATGTGTTGCTATGGGGATTTTGCCAAACTTGCTTCGTGGAACCGAAAGGCCTAATTTATGTAATCCTATCCTGAAAATTATCCGGCTAACTCAGTTAGCCAGGTACAAGGAACGGGGCCCAGGAAAGAGACTGTGTCACAAAGTGCCATAAAAATCCCCTCTTGAGAAGCATATTCTAAAACCCGACTAATATCGGCAGATCCCACATGTCTTAATTGGAAAATGCTCCATTCCGAATTAGGTCTAACGGGATATGCTTATGTTTACATATTTACATATGTTTACATATGCTTATGTTTACATGTAAACATAAGCGCCTTTGCTGTAGTTTGTACTGTTGGTGCTGTTTGCACCATTACGAGCCGCCAGCTCAGGCGTCGGCATGTTAAGTGCGGCTGAGAGACAATCAAAATGCTCAAAATATCGTACCATGCAACATGTGGAATAAAACAAAGAGTATAAATAATAGTCCCCCCAACTCTAACCCAAATCATAGCACAATATGTGAACATTCTCTCTGCAAAGGTTTACTTTGTTAAAGTGAAGCAGAACAAAGTTAGAGAGGGTTTTAGTTTAGAAAATTCAGGCGAGGTCTCATTGGGGCTATTTGAATGCTATTTGAATTTTCTCATGTACCAAACCATATATTTCACTTGTATATTACTTATGGTGTTCAATATATCCAAATACAGCAGTGTTGGGCTTTTATTTAAAAAAATGCATAAAACAACCTATGATTTACAGTTTTATATAACAATCGCTCAGGGTTTTTAAATAAAACCAAAGTCTAAAGCCAAGATGCTGATGGAAACATAACAGTAAAATCCGGTTTTGAGAGGTAAGTAAAATGGACGTTTTATTTAAGCAATAAGGTACTCGAGGCAGTACTGTGTCGTGCAATAATGTACTGTTCAAGGGAGTTGTTAGGCCCGACATGCAGCGGAGCCTGGTCGGAGCCTGTTGAAAGCAGGGTGGAGGATGACACTCAGCCACCGATGTAAAGAAGTGCTCTCGCTGCTTCTGTCCGTCTTTTCTCCGTCATTTTTCTCCTCCATGATGTTTAGAGAACTTGCCTCACGTCGGGAAATTACCGACGTAATTATCTCTCACTGGAAATTATCACGATTTTGTGATCAAAACCTTTTCATTCCTCATCTTTAGGTTAGGGAGGAAGTGACGTGTGTGTTGTCGTTCGTTATGCTAGTGTGGGGGATGCTAAGTGAGCTTGTTAGCTGTTCCGTTTGAGCTACTGTTAGCGAAGAGCCCCGTTGCAATACTGTGAACACTCAAGCAATAAACCTGCAAGTTAAGGAAACCAACGTCTGCGAGTCGTTACTGCGGACGTGACAATATCAAAGTTTACACGAAACATGTTTGGTAACTGTCAAGCTTGAAATGACAACTAACGGTCGCGCAATTTAAATCTACCTGTTATTTTGAGTGTGCACTGATATGGAACGCACTAAATGTGACCTTTTTTTAGGTCTCGAAAAGAGGACATGTCCGGTAAAAAGAGGACGTCTGGTCACCCTAACTATGCTGTTAACTTCACCACCCTATGTTAAGCTAGCAAGCTAGCTAGCTTAATGAAGATCAAGTTGGTACAAATACTAACACTAAACAGTTTGTTAGTTTAGCTCACCTCTCGTGTTTGATCAAACACACAACAATTTGACAAAAAAGTGAGTTAAAATCCTACTAAGAAACAAATGCATTGCCATTGATTTGACTGACACAAACTGAAGTTACTGCCGACAGGAAGGCCGGGCCACGGCTGCAATCAGATCTCAAATAGCTGGCAAACCTCAAAAGTCCTTAACTTTTTAATCTTGTGTATTATTAGCCAAACCCCAAACTGTCGGCTTACATGTACAGCAGGCTAATCATCTGTCCTACAACTGTAATTCCTCAACAAACTGATCCATCCACCTATAAGAGTGAGAGTCAGAAGATATAAACCTGAAATATTGACCTTCACCACTACATCATTTCACTCAGGTTGTTCTGACGACACACAGCAGAATAAATAGAGCATTCACATAAAGTTCAGCAGGCCACTTGCTCATTCAACTCATGGCTCATGTTGCGTTTGAGGACCGGCGTGTTTCTTGTCTTCCCATGCCTCTGTCTTTACATTCAGGTCCATTTAGGGGTGGCATTAGCATGTCCAGGCCCACACACACAAAGGTTGAATGTCCTCATCCAATCCAAGTCACTGCATGAGCTCAAAAAACAGGCTCTTAAATGGACGGGTGTTACAAGGACACCAGTGGACGTGAGCGGGTGGGAGGGGGTGACAAGATACTGTAAATGGAGAGCTGAGATGGACGAGCACAAATATTAGTCATTCCTCAACTCCAAATTAGCAATGGGTATTATTGGCTCACCTGTACTGACCTCTGACTGCATGTACACTTCACACGGATGATGCCTGACTGACATTTCCCTCAACAACATCAGTGCATTCCTAGAAACATCAGGCAATGGTGGAATGTAACTATATTTATTCAAGTACATTTTTGAACTGCTCGCATCTCCATTTTA
The DNA here is from genome assembly GCA_038501785.1 of Myoxocephalus aenaeus. Classification (NCBI taxonomy): domain Eukaryota; kingdom Metazoa; phylum Chordata; class Actinopteri; order Perciformes; family Cottidae; genus Myoxocephalus; species Myoxocephalus aenaeus. The sequence continues at coordinate 5,671,120 of JBAMJR010000020.1, read as the reverse complement.
TGCTTCCTAAACTATGCACGTCTCTATATTTCAGAGGCAACTATTGTACTTTGTTTTACTCAACTTCATTTACTAGTCTGCTATAATTACTTTTCACTTTGAGTTAGAAACATTTTACACAGAAATCCAATGATGAGCGAATTAAATCTGAACCATAATTAGAGAGTAAATTACCCAAAATTAAATCTTAAAATTAGCTCTGCCATGACCAACTACATTCAAATTATGCTTTTGCATACAGTAGATTTATTTTTGAGAAGTAATTGAGTAAATTTCTTAAAATATGGTAGGCAATCATTTTTTTTACAGTTTTTTATAGCTACTTTTATGTAAACAAATGATTTAAATACCACTAACAGGTCTCCCACAGCATTTCATGTGGATTAATACTGCTGGTGAAGAGACACCAGTGCAAAGCTATGTTCAATGGAAGATTACTAGTGTCTGCTTAAAGTGGCAATTCTCACGATTTTAGTCCTGGTAGATTTATTTATATTTGAATGAAAGCAAAGGAATTGTGCTTTGAGTTTAACGGTCTGGAGTCTTGAGCTCGGTCCGGAATTCCATACTAACTTGTTATTTTCCAGAATTGTGTGCATAGCTCCATTTTTGGTGAGTTGACGATAGTGAAACACTGTAAGCATTTTTTCCGGGAATGTCAATACAGACACCCAGTTCGTAATACTGCAAACATACAAATATAGCAATATCATATAGTACATAGGCTCAATCACCATTATGTTACGTCCTTTGGCAATAGATAGTGACTTAACAGACATTTATTTCTTTTGAAATATTTTAAATTTCCACTTTAATGTGGTTTATCTCTAGACATTCCTGGCTGCTGGAATAACCTTACTGGAGAACCCGACTGTCGCTTGAGAGGTCAGCAAAGACCTTCACCCTCTCCCCTCCATCCACATAGTGTTCCCAGCGGCACTGTGCCTGGACAAAAGAGGTTGAATTGATTTTCTCCAGCCTTCTTCCCTTTTGTCAACGCGATTAGTTTTCCCTGAACCAAAATCTTCATTATTTTTGTTGGGAAGGATCTTTAGGCGCTCATGTGCTTTTACATTCAAATGTCCTAGTCAGATGATAGTTTGAGAGGTAATGCCTCGGACGAGGTTGTTGTTGTTTCCCTCAAGTGACTTTGGATCGGCTTGCATGTTGACACTGTGGCTAGTGCGCTTGTATATGCATATCATGCATTTGCACTCTGTGTTCTGTACATTATGTTCCATATCTCTGAAACACAACACTGGAGCACAGAATCGCTTCACTGTCACCCCCTAGAGGTCCAAAAAGGGAGGCAAGGCTAATAACACAACAGCAAAGAAGGATGTATCACATGCATATGCACATGCCATTAGCATGGACTTTGGTTCATATTAACGTGGGAAGGAAGTAGAAGTGTTTGTTCAGCTGCGTATAAGTAAGCAACAAAGACGAGTGCTCCTTGGTTGTCTTGAAATCATCCCCAGATAATAATAATACTAATAATAATAATAATAATAATAATAATAATAATAATGTGTATAATCACCATGTGTCAGTAATAGTCATGCATGGAGATTCATAAACTGTATCAAGCAAAAAGGTAAACATGCAATTATTTCGGGAAATATTCAAATTTAAATAGTTTGCTCATGTCCAGATAATATCAAGACAGACTGTTGCGAGAACAAGGTCATGACCAGCATTCACAGAGACATTTGAACTGGACGATCTAAACCAATGACACATCTATGCTGCATTTTTTTTAAACAGAACAGCTGACTGTTTGACAGAATACTGCAATAAAGAATGATAATCAAATAAAGCAGTATGAACTTCTGAGTTTATATTCACAAGAAGGCAATGCGGGGTGTGAGATTAAGCCTGTTATCTTTGCATGTTTGATGAAATACTGTGAGCATTAACGCTGTCTTTTCGTGGTCTTCCTATAAAACACCCCACAACTAAAAGGAGTAGGAGGAGAGGTACAGCCAAGGAGATACACATTTGCATGTTATATCTATAACATGCAAATATTTATCTCCTTGGGTGTACCTCTCCTCCTCCTTTTTTTTTTTTTTGTCTATTTGCACGCATATAGATTTAAAGATATAGGATAGACTTTCACATTTTGTGTATTTTTTTATATTGTATTGTGTAATTTATTCTTTTTTAGTATTGAAATATCTCCCTCAGTACTTTATATCAGCATTAGCAGATTGTTACATGATAATTAAGTCATGTTAATAATCACTGCACATCTGAGTTCATGCTTTCTTACGTCATCCAAAACCAGATGCTCAACGCTGTAAACTGTAAAGGACTCTAGAGCCACCTTGTGGTAAACAGTGGAATGTTTCCTCTTTGGATGTTTTCCATGTGAAAAGTAAATACTCGGCAGTAATTGATAAGGAAATACCAGTGAAAGTGAAAGTAAGAGGTAACTTGGAAGAAGGAAGCGAGAGGCGGTAATATGGAGGCTTCACTGGTACAAGGTTTTTATTTCATGTCAGGGACTATTGGCAGAGATTTAAAAATAGTTCACATGAATTCATTGTAGATTTAAATGAGCACGTTGATTAATGAGTTTGAAGAATGGTTTAATTGAACAGAATATTTGTCTCTCGCTCCAATATAGTAGTTATACTTATTGATACTATCATTTAAATGTGTAAGTGCTCAGAAACGTAACACCATGTAACACCAGTATATACCAACAGTAGGCCTATATACAATAATTAAAAGGAAATCCACCTCGACCAGCAACAACATCAATGTTCTACATACATGTTAATGCGTCAATAAGCATAATGATAATAATAATATAATAATACAAATTATGCAATAATACAACACTCTGAAAGAGGCCATTCTGCAATAATTTGTTCATCCTTTTGACTACAGTATATATATATATATATATATATATATATATATATATATATATATATATATATATATATATATATATATATATATATATATATATACACACACACACACTTTAAATATGTAGTTTGTAGACCTTATTAACTATTATCTTTTTTTATGCAAAGGTCCTGTCTGACATAATGCTCTAAAACATTTATATAGGTTACTTCTCTGGCAGATCTTCTGTAGACACACAGTAGAGATGAAAGAAGACGTGCTGCCTGTGCGGTGTGTTACCTCATGGGGTAAATACTGGGTGTGTCTTTTCCACTCTGAAACATGAGCTGCTCCGGCCTAAAGCAAACTGGCTGGTCTTCAAATAACAGACATCCATCAGTCTGTGTGCACAGACGCGTCGTCCATAGAACTGCATTCATAATTCAGGTTGATCTTATGGATCTGGCCGACCTCACAGCTTCATTACCGTGCAGCTGTACGGTAAACAAAACCAGGAACAGGAGAGCTATACAACGAGTTAGATCAAATTTCTCTGATGAATCAAGATTATCCTTCAGGCTAATTTGGTTAGATTTACATAAATGTACAGCAAGTACTGCATTCCTATTTTTATAGTCGATATAGAGTTTTGCTTTAATTATTGCTGCAATAAAATAGATAATTTAGACGTATGGAGTTTAAATTCAATGTAGTTGTTTCTCTGCAAATTCAAGCAAATAAGCCAAACATTTGTGTATTTCTGTCCTCGGCTGTATTGTTGTGGGTGGCTGGTGAAACTCAATCAGTCATCAAAACTTTATACATCTCTCTTTATCTACACGACACTTGCCGGCCCTCTCAGGTTGCCAAGTGACCGGTAACCCCCCCCCCCCAAAAAAAAGAAAGAAAAACTTTGCGGTGAACCTGAAACTGATTGGTGTTCAACTGATATGCTGCGGCAGCCAATGAGAGCGGAGGATGACCTGCAAGGAAGTGGCTATAACAGTGGCGTTGTGTGGTGAGATGGTATTAACTTGAGCATCCATGAATATACTGCAGCTATGAATGTGTGTGTCGGGAATTACAGATCAGACAAGTAGTGAACAAATGTTTCTAAAAAAAAAGGTTTCTGTCTGCTGAGGTACATTATGAAGCGTTCACGCCCAACTGTGATGGAAACTGCTAATTTTGAAGGAGGGTTTTATCTCCAATTGTTAGAAAACATGAACTTGCTCGAGGAAGTGAAGCCGCTGGAGCATAACAAAACATTTGAGAATAATCATGTCAATATTGTGCGTGTGTGTGTGTGTGTGTGTGTGTGTGTGTGTGTGTGTGTGTGTGTGTGTGTGTGTGTGTGTGTGTGTGTGTGTGTGTGTGTGTGTGTGCATCACGGTTACAGGAGCCAGTCTACCAACACTGGCTGACAATGGGCCTCTGGCTCTGGGAAAGAGACCCTCTGAAATATGCATGAGGAAATCCACACCTGTTTCCAGGTAACCAAGGCTGGGATTCTGAACCGTGACGCTGTGTGTGTGTGTGTGTGTGTGTGTGTGTGTGTGTGTGTGTCGGGGTGTGTGTGTGTGTGTGTGTGTGTGTGTGGGGCACACTTGCGTGGGTGCATGCAGCACAGCTTCCTAGCTTTACCTGTTCAGACACTCCGTGGGGACGAAAGCAGCTGTCAACTCCGCTTGCTTGACGAGACCGACGTTACCAGAGCGGGAGAGACGCTATGAAACCGAGCCGGCCTCGCTGCTGAACTGGTTCTCGGCCCTGCTGAGCTACGGAGAACTTTTTTACGCATGGAAACAGGGCGAAGTCGGCCCAACTGAGACGAGCCGAAGGCTGGAAGCGGAGACTTGGTGGAGGGTGGACCACAGAGGCAGAAAGAGGTCTTCAGAGGTCTCGCCCTGAGTGTTGAGCATCTATTTGTGCAAGTATGAATCCGGTGTGGAAAGTCTATAAGAGCAAAGTGCTGAAGACTCTCAACCCTGAGTATGAGGAGGACGCTTCTGAAGAGGTACAGAGTTTACGACTTTCTCCATCTTACTGATGCAAATGGATGTGATAAAGTGTCAGAAAGTTGACGTGGTTGTCGGAACAGAAGTCAGAAAGTCATCGGGTTTGGTTTGCTGATGTTTTATTCATCATCGGGTCAGATGAGCTCGCTCGGCTGTTTTGTTTTCCGTGCAAAAGGAACTGTTAAAGGCAGAAGTTATGTCTACACAATACTTCCTCTTGTGTATTTTGGCAATTTTGACTGAATTATTAACTGATGAAATTGTTAATATTGATGCACATATCTTCTGTTTCCAGTATCAAAGATTAAAGCAGGAGCAGATGTATTAACAGCTTCAATAAAGCAGTTTGTAGCTGAAGTATTTATCATCAAGGCAAATTATCAGTGGTGGAAAGTAACTTAGTATCACATTTCATTAAGTTCTATACACTTTTTAAAAAGTATTTCCATTGTATGCTACTTCTTATTCTGGCCAATTAAACTATATAACACTAGTTACAATTTCATGTTGAATTTTACTGTTGAAGATTAGACCAATCACCATTCTTTTTGGCTGACATTTCCTCTGGTAACCGTAACAGATGGCTTCATTTGAATAATTGCTCAAGGTAAAAGTCAACAATATTTCACAAAAAAAAAGATAATTAAAGAAAGGTTGAATAAATTAACAAAGATTTGTGTAGCAGATGATTGTATTTTCTCATGACCTCCCAGATTTATGTTGCAGTGGGAACCGCTGGATATACCAAACACTATATAAAGTGATTAAAAGTAGCTCCACCTTCACCTGCTACATTAGTAACAGTCATTTTTCTCAAGTAAGTATTTCAACACAATACTTTAACTTACAATGGAGTATTTGACATTGTTGTACTTCAGTATCTGTCTACGTCCACTTCTTCTTCTACTACCACTGGTTTACACGGCCTCATTGCGACACCTGTAGTCCGTCCAAGGTTTGGTACCAACGAAACAGACACAGCGTTGCGTTGACCCAGATCTCTGTAGGACTCAGAAACTCTATCCTGCACGGGAGCTGAACAAACGGATTAGTTGGCATTCCAGCGACTGACTGACACGAGGCCGACAGCTTCAAACTGTGGTCTCTCGTCATGCCAGGGCATCCACAGATCCACAGGGACGACAGGGAACACTGTGTGAGAGTTTCCATTTGGAGGGATGTGCAGAGCTGCTATTTGAGTCGGCATTGCTCCATGCACACTTGTGAAATATGAGACAGCTAAAGTGCATCACCATGTTCTCATGTCAAAACATACACTGGGTTGGAAATGCTATTTGAAAGCAGTCTCTGCCTTCTATATTTGTGATGAACATTTCTTTTAGGTCTCGTTCTAGGTTTTCTACTGGTTGTAGTATCCACATTTTGCACTAGATGGTGCACACATCCCGTGCATCTGCAGTCACTTCAGGACGTCGCCTGTGGACAGGTACATCCATTTTGTCTTTTCTTTGTCTGCCGTTGCAGGTCACAGAGGTGGAGAATGATGTGAGTCCCATGCAGGAGGATGAGGGACCCAACGCAGTGTCCCAGCTGGCCAAGAAAGTAAGTAAACGAATACAGCTTAGAATCCTAAATCTGTTAAATGTACTACACATCTTCAGTGTTGTGTGAGTACAGAGGAATATCATAATAAGTGGATGAAAAATAATAATACAAAGTCTTCCTCTCCAAGTGTCAGAAGACCGTTCGACTGATCCTCTGAAACCAACTAAATGTATCCCTACCTTGCCCTTTGACCCCACGTGTGTGGTTGGTTGTCTGTCCAGATGCAGGGGGCCGGGACTAAAAGCTGGAACAGACTGTCATCTCTCTTCAACAAAGACGATGAACACCAGCTTCTAGAGGAGACTGAGAGCCCGCCAGTCGCCGACCAGTGAGGGGAAATCTTTCTCTTTTGTTAACGTCTGTCCTCTTTCTCCCTGGACGGATGTCTTTCTTGCACCTTGTACCATCTGTGTGTTGGTACAATTGGGCTGGTTTGTTGGGTATTTTGTATAGTTTCTAGTAGCTTACTGACCAAATGAATGACAAAAAAGGAAATTGTAACAAAATCTAACTGAAATTACAAATGTAAACTTTGATTTGGTGCAACTCTAAATTTCGTAAAAACCTCAAATGTGAATAGACTTCTAGGTTGACTATTTCCTTTACAACATTTACTGTAAATGACATATATTTAAAGCAGTAGTTTTGGGAAATATCCGCTTATTCCCTCTCCTCCTGTCAGTTAAATGAGAAGATACTTACCAGTCTCTGTCCGCTAAATATAAAACTGCAGTCAGGTTAGCTTAGCTTAGCATAAAGACTGGAAACAGGGGGGAACTGCTAGCCTGGCAGTCCAAAAGTAAGAAAATCCAACTACCATCACCTCTAAAGCTCACTGAATAACCGTAGACTGTCAGTATGGCATATATCATAATATGGTTCAGAGATGCTAGGCTAGCTGTTTGCCCCAGTTTGCAGTCTTCATGCTCAGCTAAGATAACTGGGTTCTGGCTGTATCTTATCGCGGACAACTAACTCACCAAAAGAAAATCCATAAAGTCAAACCTCATTTTTGACCTATTTATCTTTGTTGTTTCTGTATCCAGAGCGGTTCTGCCGACTTTGTTTGATTTAAACCACAGTCTTCTAACAATGCGCCATTATAAAGAGTAGAACAGTAGAATATAATCTAAAATCAGAAAACATGTAGTTGATGATCGTGTGTTTAACCCCACTGCTTTCTCTGAATCCTCAGTCCACTTGCAATAAAGCCGGAGACGCCTCCTCGTCCCACTAAGCGCACAGCAATCTGGGATAGCTTTGCAGCCAACTGGGCTGCCAAGAAGCAGGCGGAAGCTGCCGCTGCCGCTGCTGCTGCTGCTGCAGCCAACGAGGCCGGAGCAGGTCAGGGTGAGGAGGGGATGACAGAGGCCGGAGGGGAGGAGAGCCAGGGCGGGCAGATCCCTCAGGAAGAGGAGAGTGAAGAAGGAGGAGGAGGAGAAGGACGGAGCAGCAACAACAGCTTCTCCAAATACGTCTCTCTGGGAGGAGGGAGCGAGGACTCGTCCTTCAAGTGGAACTTTGTCACCAGCAAGCTGGCAGAGCTGAAGACAAAGAGCAACTAGCTGCTCGTGATGAATGAATCTGGAGAGTACAAACAATATGAGGAAGAGGTTGGATGTAGGAATATGGAGGAAGTTTAGGAGGCGGCTATATTATACACAGGATGTCCTGTAACTGAACTGTACAGCTCTTGTAGAAGTCCCTTTTTATCTGAATTTAAATGTCCTTTTACAGCCACATCACAATGAACAAAAAAAAAAACTTTTTAGGTCCACATACTCCCATCACACAAATAGAGAACAGATTATAATTATTGTTTTGTATTTCATTTTTAAGAGCTAGGATGGATTATAATATGAAAGAGGACATTTTTCTAACCTCCCGGGAAACACAAAGTCATGACCTGAAGATACTCTGGAATATACTAATACATACTTCTTCTATACTTTTAAAGAATAACACGATTTTACTCCACAAAAGGGGACTTCTACAATTTATTGTACTGAAGAGAGTCACGCTAATTGATGACATTCTTTATTACGTATAGATGAGGTGGGTGAACGATGCATAGCCTACCGAGGTAGTTGTCTCTTTACCAGATTGAGATGCAGCATCTGACAGTGTAACAGCTGATCCTTCAGGTTCAAGTGAAGGCAACTGATGTATTAATTTATCCGCTGTTGAATCTATTATATTGGCTGCACAATACAGCCCTTTCTTGGGGTTGCATGGGGATATCTACTACTCCCAAAGTGCTTTTCAAACCACAAAAAGGGGCCTTCATATCTGTCAGCAAACTTGACCTAATCTATAGTTTAGCAAAAAACGGATTAAGAGATTAAAGGCAGTGATAACTGGATTAGTTGAGGATTATCTCACTTAACCTGCGCAGAGGGCAGAGGATTATAGTGAAGCGATTTGGTCGAGCCATGTAACTATTACATACTACAAGCGTTTATGAACCACTTTTTCTCTCCTCGGAAATCAGGGAGGGCAAATGTGCTGCACAATTATATGACGTGTGAAATGAGAGTGTGTGTGTGGTGAGATGCACTGACATGATGACTTAACTGACTTAAGTGTTTTTAACATTCCTAATGTTGTGACATGAAAGAACATGGATTTAAATATTATTTTATCTCAGATTATGGTTTTTGTCTTGTTGTATGTTTGAATCTGTTGTTTGGTTTTTCGGGTATGCTATAATAAAAGACTACTGCACTAAAAGTTCTGACAAAGCATGAATGAATAAATGTATTTTTTTTGTCCAGAGAGTTGCTCAGACCACAATCTGTAAAGCTAGGTTTACTTAATAGGTGTCAAGAAAAACGCTCCGTTATTACTGCTAATGTTTGGATTTATAGTGCTACAAATAGTCCAAGTCACTCTACTACAACAACAACAACAACAACAGTTAGTGCATTTTAACGGTTTGACATATAACACATACTCTTTTAAATCCATTTATTTCTTCAAAAGTGTAACTCTTGTTTTCAAAAGGCCTTTAGCATGAGTCACAAATAGCATGATGAGTTCATATTTCTTTCTTAATTTTTTGTTTGAGCTATTTCTTCCTCTTTTCCCCCCCAACAATAGGACATCTCATATTGACAAATAAAACATATTTGAAATAAATAATAGGAGAAAAATAAACAGTTGCATATAACGCACTCCATTTTTTTTTAGCTAGTTTGTGATTTGAGTTTGAGGTTCTCGGTAACCTGAAACAAGGGTTTGCTTTTGTGTTAGTTTTGAGGGGAACAGGCCTTTGGTTTGCGCCTCCAGTTGCATTGGAGCTGCCCAGTCTGTTGCTCCTCTAGCCAGCAGGGGGCTCCCTTTACCTTCTGAATGTAAAACATGTGTCTCCTCTATTTTCTATCTTGTCATACATGCTGTCTCTCCCTCACATACACACTTAAGCCTTTATGATGGAGCCAAAAATATGACCATACGCTCTGTCAATAATACTCCGATCTCTCTTTTCTTTCCCCTCCTTTGTTTCCGTTCGTTCCCTGATCTACACCTATTTCCTCTCCAATGTGCCATGTTTCCTCAGATACAACACTGTTTCCTTTTCAATTTAGCGGCCTTTGTTGACATTTCCATTTTAATCTGACAGTACGCCCCAATAAAAGGCGAAGATTATGTGAGCAAAGTTCAAGTTCATGTCTTTTTTTTTCAGTGTCAGTCAGATTTCAGGCTGTCATCGTCTATCCTGTGAAACTCGATGAGTCTCAGTAGTTTCGGCCAGACTTCCACAGTTGTCAGTCTCTGTTTGACTCAGAACAGATCTCCCCCTACTCACAACTCTTGTTGGATATATTTATGTAACTCACCCAGTTTCGGTTTCAGTTGATGAACTGGAGGTAAATCTATTCCACAAAAGTTTTAATTTTAATTGTAATCATGAGAGTAGCTTGTTTGAGTGAAGGCTGATGCATGCTGCTGACTATTTGATGCTTGTGTGCAGTTCTTAGCTCCATGTTGGAGAGTTTCATTACACCAACACTCACACAGTGGAGATGGGGTATGTAGAGCATGAAAGCGTCTGAAATGGATGTGTTATGGTTGGCTGTTTGGAGACTGGTGGATGAGAAGTCTGTCATGTCTTTAAAAGCAACTCCTCCCATGCTGTACTATATATTTCATGGTAAATTGTAAATGGAAAGTAAACAGCTGTAATAGGAGTATGATAAACTGTAGGAACTCCTTTAAAAGGCGGTAGAGGTTTAAATTATCTCTTTTTTTTAAAACTACGAGCACCCATTTAATTTCACCATACAGTCATTTAATCAATAAAAATATCAATTAGTGCATCTTTAAAGAGCAGTTTATACAATGATGGCTTTTCTGCCACAATTACAACAGAAAATCAAGTTTTATCTCAAGTGGAACATTTTCTGGATGGAGATTACTATTCATATGTTATGGTTATGATCTGGGTGCCGAATAATAACTTCTAACTGTTTCACATTGATCAAATGTGACAAAGTAAATGTTGCATAGCCTAGTCTTCAAAGTGCTTCCCCAGCATTTAAAAAATCCCTGAACTGGGGTTACGTTTCTTGAAGCGCGTTCCCGCATTAAAGGGCCACCAACACAGGTGTTTTCACTTAACCTGCCTGATTAGCCCTAGTCTCAGGACTCTGTGAAGCTGTGCTTAATTGTCACTGGAACTCATACAGCCAAGGGATTTGACCGAGCCGCTCTCGATACATTACATTTGTTTGGCAGACCCAAAAGTGATTTACATTATCTGCCCGACATTCTCCCACATCAGGATCGGTTTTCAGGATGGCAGACATTTGAAAGGGCATTCTGACATGTCAGGAGGAGCTAGGAATCAAACCATCAACCCTCATGCCGTTTTCACTCTTGTGGATCAGAATTAAAGTCCTTAAAACATCCAAGTCTCTCGTGCTCACACACTCCCCCGAAAGTGTCAGCTTTCGTCTGTCTCTTTCAACAGGTGTCAAACAGTACGTCACCCTGTCTCTCTGATCCAGGGGCCTCTGCCATTTGGCTCTTTTATATTAGAGTGTTTTTCCTACACGGAAAAACACTCTCTTCTTTTTCCCGCTGATGAACATCGATGACTAAACTGCTTCGCACCTTGCCCTGGGCTCTGTTGCACACACTGTAATTACTTCCCACATCGGTGTGTGAGTCTGAGTTTAATTGTTGCACATAGCCCACAATGCTTTTCTTTCACTCTGCTCGCTCATATGGATGAGAGATGGTAAATAGAAGATAACGAGTTTAATCTGTTTATAACCATGGTTGTCTTTTGTGGTGGGATTACCTTTGTAATAATGATGATATATGGCTATATGGCAATACAGCAATCGTGGAAACAGCTTAATGCTACGAAGGTGTAGTACGATAAGTGCTTTTATATCACATGTTCAAGCTAAGTGCATAACTTTAGGCCAGCTAAATACACAAGAAAAATCAAAAATAGATTTGTATTATACAGAGATGCTTTCGGCTGGAGATTTGGTTATCCACAAAACTCATTTCTTTGTTGCTGAAATAAAGAAAGAAAAACATCACATGAGGTCAGCAGGACCATTTTAGAGACACAAGTGCAGAAAGGCGAATTTGGGTCAAACTACCATGTGATTATGTTGTAAGTTGAAGTTGTATTTCCAGCGGCTGTCCCTTTGTGACTCCTCTTGGCTAACGAGTCGTAAATCATGCAGCCAAAGTGAGCGGACTCTGCCAGCTTTGGGAAAGTTTGTCTTCGAGATTACAGCTCAAGCTCTTGACGTTGTTAAATGTATGCAATAGCATCAGTCGGTGAGAAACTTGCATAACAATTTTGGCGCTGAGGTGTCGTCTTTTTTGTGAAATCTGAGATCAGAAGAGCAGTCGGCGAGATGATTTAAAGGGGATGTTAAAGATGACTTTAAACCTCACACACACATTTCTTACATAAACGCCCTCACAGACAGACAGACATGTCTGGTAGCACTCAGGTATGACGACTGCGTCTCAACAGACACTCTGACTCACACACTTGCGGCTGCAGAGATGTACACAAAAACACGCTGTCTGAGGATTCTCTCAAACTTACCTACAACTGTCACACCTGCTTGAGGCAAGAATGTGGCAACTAGTCTGTGGAATGTGCACACGCAGACAAACATATAAAAATCTGAAAAGACTAGCGAAGGACTGTAATGCCATTGTTTGTTCTCCCCTGCAGCACATTGGATTTGACATTAAATGTCTATGACGGTGGAAAGAGCTGACTTTAATACGCCCTCTTTGGACTCCCAAGGAGTTTTGTTCCTAACTGGCCAGGCGAGTTCTCTGACCTCTGTTCAACTGAACATGTATTTCATCTGCCAAAGGACTCGACTAAAGGACAAAGTTCCTCAAAACAAGCAAGACGGGAGGACGGAAGGGCAGCACCATGAACGTTTGATGCACAATGTCAAACAATACAGCAATTACTCCATCTTAATTGTTTTTAAAGGCTACAATTCCTACAGTCTACATTTAGCATTGGCAGGCCGTCAGGGCCTGCTAAGCCTTCTCTGCTGGCCTAAACTAGGGTGACCAGACGTCCTCTTTTTCCCGGACATGTCCTCTTTTCGAGACCTAAAAAAAGCGTCCGGCAGGGATTCCAAAAACGTCCGTGATTTTGCTACGTGCGGGAAAATAGTTATTACCCCCTTACAAGTTTTGGAAATGGTACGTCCGGGATTTTGCTACGTGCGGGAAAATAGTTATTACCCCCTTACAAGTTTTGGAAATGGTATCTCCCTCACGTTCCACCTTCTTGCGCAAGCTCTGACTGTAGAGAGAACTGTCATTGGTCGACCGATCTCAACGTAAATGTAAGTTCACGGCATGCTACACACTGCTGACACTGTATAACACTTGGACCTGCTGTCCTCCCCGCCCCGCGGCACATCTCACCATGCTTGGCCACCCGAGGCGCGATGGAAAGCTGGTCTGCACTAGCTTGCTGTTAGCTCGCGAGCTAGTGCGCTCGCTGTTAGCTGGCGATGGGGGTAGAAAATCCACGGCCCGCCACTGACATTTAGGTATTAACCAACCCGCTGGTCAAACATGGCCGCTTGGGCAGTGCCCCTCTGCGTCTGATACCGAGGCATCTTTCAGCGTCTGTATGTGACCCAACAGGGTTTCCACTAAGTAAAAGTTTGACTTCCGAGTATAAAATAACTTGGATCTTCCAGCGATGTCCCACATCCATGAGCCCATCCCCAGCACTCAGCATCGGGTACATTCACATGAACAAAGAAAGGAATATAACTGGATCAATGACGATGAATAAGGGCTCTTCTTATGTTGGCACCAGGAATTTGGTTTATCTTTAGAACGATTAGCCACTGAGTTACAGACGTCTCTCTCCCTGTGTACGTCTTTTTCGGCCTAATTGCATCACGTGACAAATCCAGAAGTTGAAATTCCACCGTTTGACCACGATGTAAAAGTCACTCTTCCTGGGTGCTTGAAGTAATAAACCAACAAAGACATGGTACACAAGAAAAACGGGGGAATACTTTTTCCAGAGTAACTATTATTTTCCTTTAAAGGAGTAATATTTCAACATTTTGGAGCATTATTACTAGCCGTAGCCAGTAGAATAGGAGCAAATATTCAGAATAAAATTTATTTCAGTAAAATAGCGTGACCACGCCCACCACGGTTCCTTAAATTCCGTTTCCGCCTCCATGAAACCTTGGATTCAATTCTATATAGAATTGAATCCAATATATGGTTGAATCCAGTTCTAGTAAATATATCATCATATAGAGTTAAATATGAACACTGAATAGAGTAAAAGATACTATGAATTATTTACTCTGAGGCAAGAGTATATTTTACTATATTTAGACTGGGACCAAATGTTATATTCTTGACATTATTTTTCAATTTGAGTAAAATGTACTTTAACAAATTTACTGTGTAGAAAAAGGCTGCTGGCTACGAACACATAGATGTACATTTTTAATGCAGAAATAACCGTGGTCAGTGTGTAGAGTCTGTGTTTTGGAGAGTAACACGTGACAAACTCCACAGGGCTCCATTAACGTGTAACCTTGCAATAGTATTATCTCTTATTTGATTTTCAGTCAAATATTTACCTCAACGTCATTAACAGTGCTACATGCACCATTTGTTTGTGGTGTAAACCCTTATTTGTAGTAGATTCAATTTGACCACACATTATGAAACCCCAATGGAGGCTGTTAATCTCTTCTCTAATAGTTCTTCTTGTTTACAGTAATTAAACTAATGTCCCAAAAGCAATGTGGTCATATTTGACTGAATGGACATGTTGCTGCACAGAGGTCATATTTTCAGGCAAAGTAGTGAGAGTGATTAGCTGTAACATTGCACCAGACAGCACTCCGATAATTGTATCAGCCAAAAGCAGGAGGTACCCCAAACAAACATGGAGCCAAAGCAGTCGTTAATCTCCAGTGTTTGCAGTATGTCTGCAGAGATAAGGAGGAGGCAACTTGATTTTTTTTCTTTTAAAGTAAGTCTTTACTCTCTATACTGGGTTATTATGACCTCTGTCTTGCAGCCTGTAACCTTGTTAATCCTCAAGAGATAATGCGAGAGTCGCTGTTGAAAGTGTGGTTTGGGTTTGGTTTGGGTTTAATTGAATGAAAGGCTTGTCACTTAATACTCCGCATTGGGATGATTAATCCTCAAAACGGTAACTATTTTGAATATACAGAGCTTAAAATTTTTCATAACGACAACATAGAATGATGCTTAATCGTGAATGATTCATTTTGAAGGGAACATCTTTGCACACTCAACACAAAAAAAAGAAGAAAGAAGAACGATGGTGTTATTTAATTGGCTGGCTCTGTCGTTACTCTGAAAGGTTTTACAGCGTTTCAGTGGAGAATGGAGGCAGGGAGGTGAATTATTCAAAGACCCACAATTCTCAGTCCCTCACCTCGGATTAAGGAGGTTCTCACAGGATGTTTCATCCCTCTAATCTACAGGCTCAATCTCAGTTTTGTAATCTCGTGGCTCTTTAGCAACGGATTTGGGACCCCCTTTGAAAAGAAAACCTGTCTCCTATACCCTCTTATATTTCCCAGCAGAGGGGTAATCTCTCTGCTAAACCACCCCCTCTGGCCCACCGCAAGAACCAAGACACACACACACACACACACACACACACACACACACACACACACACACACACACACACACACACACACACACACAGGCACGCAAACACAGAAACACACACACACCCTGCCACCCATCCTCAATCTACATCTCTGTTGAAATCTGATCACCCATCTCCACATGTAGGTCTGCTGTAAATAGATTGATTTTTCTGCAGCTCTTGACGCTCTGACGAGAGCTCAGGGCTTAACGGATTGTCCCATAAGCACAAGTCAATACATTTTCAGTCAGCATGTGTGTTTTTTTTTGTTAGTATATGTTAGTTGTATTGATCATTTCCGCATAATGTGGGCCACCTACTAAGAGCAGCGTTGAGAGCTGTCGAACATGAGCCGTGGTATTTCCATGCATGACATAGAAAATATAACTGAGCAGCTGAGATGTTTCTGACTCCAAAATTATAGTTTGTGGAGTTATTTTTAAAGGAGTGATATGCCAGAGAGGCCAGTCCTTCATCAATCATACTGCGTTTCAAAGCTGGGCTCTCAGTCTGCTGCTATGGGTGTTTTGGTCACTGTAATAAAAGTGCTTGCGTGTGTGTGAAATCTTTATGTTGTATATTTGGGTATTGTGGTTGCTGGAATGCTAATCGATTATTTAGCCTTCCACACGGTCTCTGTCAGGCTCAAGTTACTGTTGCTATAGCTGTTTAGGGTCATTGTTCTTTGCTTTTTCTCCCGACCTGCAGCTACAACCTCTAAGCCTAAACACACACACACACACACACACACACACACACACACATATATACACGCAGAGCTCACCGTGAGAACTGACCAACTCCAGCAAGACACTGAGAAGGTATTCAGAAAATGTATCAGCATTTTGAGGATGATGGAGATAAAAACTCTTGTCTCTTGTATACTGTATATGTACTTTAAGTTTAAAAAATGTACAAAGTATATGAATAATCTCTGTGATCCAGTGAGGTGTCATAGTACTAGAAGTAGAAGTGCTTTAAAGATAACCAGGTTTGCATTTTATCGGCCGTGACCAGAGGCATTATGTTTGTCCGTTAGTTTGTCCGCAAACGTGATCAGGAATTTCTTCAAATATTTCACAAACTTCCAGCTGGACTAAATCTCTGATGAGATTTTGGAAGTCAAAGGTCAAGATCACTGTGACCTCAAGTCAGTCCCTTTCTCGTGAAGGTGATATTTGGAAACGCCTTGAGTGCTTGCTTCAAATTTGGCACAAACGTCCACATGCACATGCACCACATGCATTTTGGTCAAAGGTCATCTTGAACTCACAAAACATGTATTTTTTTGCCATAACTTAAGAACTCTATGCTTATTATGACGATTTCACACAAATATCTAATAGGACAAAATGATGAAGTGATGTCCTTTTGGACAGACGTGGATGTAAACTGCAAGATAATAATAGGTGTTTCTTCTTAGACGTTTTTTAACATCTGAGATACTTTGTTGCACAGCACAGCAATTCCAGTTACTTGTCGTATTGTCTAACAGCGTAAATGTTGGTAACTTTCTGAATCTGCCTATTCAATAAGGAAGCAGAGATTTATGTGCAGAGGTGTTAAAGGCATAGTTTGACATTTTGGGAAATGGAGGAACATCTTCTTATCTAACTCCCGGAAAGATAAACAACGTATTTTCCAAAATGTCAAACGATGCCTTTAAGGGTTTACACTTTTCTCTCGATGTAAAAGTCTTCGAGGAGAGACTGTCTGAAAGGGTGCACTCTTATCCCCATTTGTATGATTACTTGTGTCAAGACCAAGACATAAAAGATGCAGAAAACAGGTCAGGGAGGCAGAATGATAGCAGATTCAGATTATTAAGCATAGTAAACCCTTTACAGGACTTACCTGTAACATTTTTTTAATTCAAGTTATAGAAAGAAAAAAGGAATGACATTTGCAGGGTTTTTCCACCACACAGCCCTCATACTCCACAGACCGATCATGCATCCATGCCCAGCAAATTGAGCCTGGAGGAGCCAGTGGCCCGTAACATAACTAGCCATGTCGGAAATTACTCATTGATGCACAGCTGGAGACTTTACTGCCCTTGTTTCTCATCATGTATGAACAGTGCAGGTATGGAGAGCATGCAGGGTTGGAAGGTAACGGAGCAGACATCTATTCACGGCGATACAAGCTCAAATGGCTCGCCTTACACCCTTCTCTTCCTCCTCTCCTGCAGGAGCCAAGCACATCCCACCGAGCCTGTCATCAAGATGTCATTAAAGCCCTCCCCCCCGTCTCCCATTCGGGAGACGGGGCCCTCGTCCCTCGTCATTCTTTTGCTTTTCCCTCCCAACAGAAATTCCTCTCTTCCTCCGCATGTTGCCTCTCTTTGGAGTCGTCGTGCTTCTGTCCATCTCTATTTCTGACATGGGAATCTGTGGTGTCACAGCCTGTCTGGCCGTGGAGGAGGTGGGGTGAGGAGATGTGGCGGAGTGGACGGTGTCACTTGATAAGGAGTTGATGGAGGCCGTCAGGAGGTAGAGCTATTGTGGGACAAGGCTATTGTGGGGAGTTGGCATTCATGAGGACTTGTTTGAGTGGATGTAAAACAACTGAATGTTAAAACTGTTCTCTGACATTATTTAATATTGTAAGATCATGCACACGGCGTGTCTTGGTGAAACAGTGCAGATGGTGGTGGAAGGTGGGACCCAAGAAACGCACTCATATACACATGAGCTTCCATACACTGAAATGTGTTGGCACATATTTCACAGTAAAAGTGGTATTTTCCCTGAGAGGAAGTAGAAAGAAAAAAATGACAATACTGCATGGATAGTCAACATATTTAAATTTGAATAGAACATAAATAGGAAAATAGGAAATTAAATGGAACAAACTATATAAACATTCCACCAAAGGAAGGAAACTAAAATGGAAACATAATTATAGACAAGGAATGTGTAGAGTAACCATTATACATATAGATAGAGAAAGATATACAATATCCTCTTTTGTTGTGTTATAATTCCTCATCGCAGGTTCTAGTTGTCTGACGTCACGTCTGGCGTGTCTGCGCAGATGGTGAAACCTTTTGGAGACTCATGGGAGATTACAGCGGGCCTAATCCTTTCATTCATCTCTGGAGATATTGAATGGAGTGACTAATTGTTCCTTTGGAGGACCTTTACACCTGTGTGAGTGACACACTAATTGGCAGACACGACGCCTGGATCACTCGCGCTTCAAATCCCCCTGAGGAGACACCAGTTTTGGACGGTTAAATTCAGATTCAGCTGTGGCCTTCACAGATGCAGTTTGAAGATGTTACAGAGCTTCATGTATCACCTGAGGTACGTTAGAGCAAATTGCTTTCCAAAAGAGAGAAGCCTCCACGAATAGACCGACTGCACAAGGCTGCATAGTTTGCTTTAACCTCTTAGCTTCGCCTATATAGTGAATAATACATCACAAAAATGGAAACTTGTCTCTTCACAACTCAAATATTCTGCAGTATGTTACGTCATGGAGCGGCATTCCTCCCTGGACTTTGCACAGTTATTCAGGATCTTTCCAATAAGTCATGAGAACTCATGCTGATGGACTGAAGAATGTAATTAGAGGAAACAGACCGTATTAGAGCACATTAGCCTTCACTGGGTCAACAAGCAGTTCTCATGTAATTTGCTGACCGATAATTTGTTTTCAAGTGTCTTATCTGTCAGTTGTGATCAGCATTGTGGGTAGTTACCTTCAGATATGATTACTTCAGAGAGTTATTCTTGCATTTAATATTCCACTTATTTTCCACTTAAACAATGCTGGAGGTGGTTGTCATTTAAAAAAAAAAAAGTAATGCTAATGTCTTGTTTTTCTTTTACATCAAGACGATCTTATTTGTAACATTTTACATCAGTGTCTTTCTAAAGTGCAGAGGACGTACAAGAAGCCATTCTTAATAAAACATTTTCACTTTTAAGTACTTGTACTGTAAAAGTAAAAGTAAGTAATACAAAGGGATGTCTTTGCATAGTTTAGTGCAAATAATGGATCAAACAAATGGAACAGAATTATGAACTTAATTTACACTTTGTTAAAATCAAATCAAACTATTTCTGACACAATAAAATCAAAGACAGGGATTGAAAAACAAGCAAAAAACACTAAAAACAAACGTGATCCCTCCAACACTGCTCGACAGCTGTTCTCCTCTCCGACACAATTAGACCCCACAGAGGATGATATGTCAGGTGGGGATCCTCTGTGGGTTTTTTAGGGGCTGTCATTGGCCGAATCCTCTGGGGAGGTTCTGGTCCTGCCCAGCATGGCGCCGTGGTGATGGGCCTTCCCTCGCCTTGGCAACCATACTGGGGTTAAATTAGGAAAGGCTAACCTCAGAACTGTGGCGGAGACGAGGGCGAGGTCAAACGTTCTTGTGTGCTTTGATGATGGAGGAGGTTGGAGGGAGCAGCAGACAGACGCTCTTCATCCGGACCCTGATGTACTGATGGTTCCTACTGTTGTGCGCATGTGGCGATCGAGCTAATTCCTGCATCACCATTAATTTCTGTGTGTCCTGTGCAAACCATTTGTAGCATTTGTTTCTCTAACCCTCTCCACTGCGCCACAGCTTGAACCGCCCGCTCTGTGAGAATGCATGGGACACCTAGTAAACGGTCCCCTGCATCAACAGTTGGCCACGGACTGTTCGAAAGACAACTCAGCCAAACAACCGTTGTCCAATCCTAGCTTAGCAATCGTAGGAACCACCACCTCATCTTTACACACACACACACACATATATATATATATATATATATATATATATATATATATATATATATATATATATATATTTATGATCTTTCACGTGTTCTTGTTTTAAAACCAGTCAGCTAGAGACAGTTTGTACAGCCAAGCTACGGAGTTAGCGTTTATTGTCGAGCTAGCTACAGCTGATAAAGTATGCTAGCGACTTACAGTTGCCGGCCAGAAATGAGAAACCTTCTTTTGTTTACTTCTGTGTGAAATGAAAGATCAGTCGTTTTAGTAATTACTCAGAACTGTGATTGGTAAATTTGCTTTTGTTAGAATTGTGAACTGCTTCTGTGCCACGTGAGAACAAAAAGCTTGACAAGCGTGACTGCAGTAACAAAGGGGAGTGGGGTTGAGCTAACGGTCACCTGGAGAGATATAAAGAGGAGACAGTGATTGACTCGCCAGTCCCGTCTCTTGCTGTCTGCCACTGCTGAGGATGCTTAGCTAAAAATAAACTCAAAATGTGTGCTGCAAAATAAAGCTTTCCACTTAAACGCTTGAAGCATTACATTGTTATGTCCAAAACAAATAAATAACAAAAGGAAATGAATATATTTAACAATTACGTACGCTGTAACATTTGCAGTCGAGATTTATCAGTAAAATATTTCCACTTCCTGAACATGTCTTACAGTAAGGCTTCAGGCCACCTGCTGTCTGTCTAATAATTATTGAGTGTTGCTTCCAACAGTGGCTTAAAACATGTCCACATTACCAGATATGAAGTTTGCAATCATAGTTCAACATTTGTGGACGTATTTATGTTTTGTAAAAACATCAGTGGTATACTTGTTTTTTGGCTCTCTAGCTCTGCAAATGCGTTTAAACTGCATTGTGGGAGTTGTAGGATTGAATGTTTTTGTAGCCTGACCCATTGGGTTTGTACCAGCACCTGTTAAAGTGAACTATACCGGCATATGTGTCATTCTACAAGATGGGTGCCTTTTCCACTTTGTAATTTTCAATTTTTTTCCAAGGAAAAACTGTTTTTTACGACACTCACATTATTAAAGACATAGTAGACCTCCAAAAAAACATGTTTTCCCACCTCAGGTATAAAATCCCTAAAAATTGTATCTAGTTTACAATATAAAGTGTTACGGGGTGGTATGTTACGGGGTGGTAAATTTCACCTTAAAATGGCTGCAGCTCGCCATGTGGTCAACTAGCTGAGCTAGCAATTACACTAACACTATAATTTTCTTTACATTACAAGTGGATTTAAAAAAAAATTAAAACAGTTTCCCTATCTATTATGCGTTACGGGGCAGTAAGGCTAAGCTTGACGGACCCTGTCTAACACATAAAAACAGCAAACAGACAATGTCAAATAATGTGGGAACTTGCCTGCTCTTGAGCTTGACTCCTGCAAGGGTTCGAATGATGTCACTTCCTCTCTGTGATATCATTTAAAGCAACAGTGCATTCTTAATAGGCAGAAACTGTAAGTGTTACGGGGTTGTAAGACAAAATGGGGGACATGCACAAATAATGACTTTTTTTGCAAAAAATAATGATTTTAGTGTCAGGGGCATAACTTTAATCCTTAGTATAATAAAGGTTTTGTTTAGAAATAACATTTTTAAGTTAATAAGTTTAATGCAAATTCCATGTTGGTCATTGCGGACATGGCAAAACCAGCCATATCCTTACTAATAATGTCTAAAAAGTGTTTGTTTTACTTTTGCAATGCCATTAAAACATTAATCATGTAATTAACAACACTACCGTTAACAACCTTGAACTTTTGGAACACATTTTGACAATTTTTTACATCTTTTGAAGCTCATGAAATGCTGTGGACTCAAATGGCACCCGTTTCGTAGAATGACCCATATATTATAACAAATGATTGCTGCTTCGACTGAAATCCATGCAAAAATCTATGTTGTTGACCCGAAGATAACTGCATGGTGTGAGGATTTCCCTGTCACCGAAGGCTTGTGTGAGGAGGGGGAGGCACTGAGGGAGACTATTTCAAGTTGCAGATGATTTGCCTTTTTAAACATACATTTTCCCAAACAAATTTTCACTGGCCGTGGAACACATCAAATCTACCATGTAAAAAGAAAGGCCTGTCATTGGTTGTACCTAGGCCACATTGTGAACATATGGTGCCCCGGAGACGTTTTTCCCCTGTTTGGTGAAAACATCAAGACCTGAGAGTGAAAGAGAGTAAACGAAAACTATAGGGGGGCAATAAAGTGACCAATAAAGAGACTGTATCGACGAGTTAGGGTTATGAACTCTGCGCCCTCGTGGGAGTCGAGTATCAGCGCCGGAGAAGTGTAGATGAATGTTTTCATGGATACAGTCGGGGAGGGAGGGCCAGCTGTCGACCTGATGTTTTCTTGTTCCCACATGAGTGAATATAGATCTGACTATGTGATTAAGCTGCTTTCTCACTACCCAGTGGCCTAAAATGCTTTGACAGTGAAGAACACACTGCAGAATGCTACAGTCAAAGATAATGGATGGATTTGGATACAAAATGCATATAAATTATACAACATTTTAAATGTAATCCTTTGACAACAGTGGAAAACCCCATTTTTATTAAATCTGCATACGCCCATGTTTTTGGACTGCCCTAGGGTGGCATGCACATGGTAATCACAGAGTCTGTCTGCACTGTAACAGCAAGTTCACAAGTTTGAAACCTAAATAGTTATTTGCCCATCAACAGCTGTTCGGTCATCAAGTCTTGTAAGACTCTTGCCTGCTTACACAGCTATCAGGCGGTGTTTGCATGTTAATGCTCCATATGCATGTAAGTCAACGGATAATTTGTAGGGAATATGTTATAAATCGTATAAAAGTAAAAAACAAATTATTGTTGAATCAAGATTTTGGAAAACTGTTGAAGATACTGAACTTTTAAAAACATTAAAATGAATGTCAATAATGACTGGTGGGACGCCAGAGCACTTCCTGCAGCTAAAATATGGTTTGCAACCAAAAGAAAGTTGACTTTGATCGCTGCTTGCCGCCCTGTTCCACCAACATCATCAATCTGGCCAAAGATGTCATGTGGCTGACTGTGGATTTTTTATTTACCGTACTTTTCGGGTTACAAGCCGCTCCTACGGCTGATCAGTGTCCCCGCTGTAGCAAGCTAGTAGCGCTGCTAGCTAGCGCTTCTGCTGCTACCGCCCGCTGCTGCTGCTACTGCCCGCGTCCCCTCTGCCCAAGTCGGGTGTCGAGCCTGGTCCCGCTACCTTCGGTGGTTTTCAGGGAGCTAGCGGAAGTTAGCGGGGAAGTGACGGAGCGCTAGCAGGAGCCCCAGCTGGCTACAGCGGGGAGCTGTCGGGGACACTGACCGAAGGTAGTAGCGGCTTGTAACCCGAAAAGTACGGTACATCCATAGTTTTATTATAAACCTGTTTACTTCTTGTTATGAGGAGCATCTGCTCTCAAAGGGACTTTAAAACTTCTGCAGCTAGTGTGGGTGAATTTGAATTAATAAACCTGTAACCTCTAAGCTGATATTCAAGATGGCTTTTTTGGCAGCTGGAGAAAATCACTTATTTTGTGGTTTACTGCCTAAAGTTGATTCCTATAGTCTTTGGAATAGTGACTAGCTTGTTGTTGTTTTTTGTCGAAAACTGGCCTTGTATGTCATAAAATAGGAGATAATAGTATGCAAATCTGTACGATTATGTATCTCCCAACTTCTCTAACATTCTTCAAAGCAAAACTAAAACCTTTCACCAAAAAATCTTTGATAATTTGTTTGTTGAATTCTTCTCATTCATCTTCCCCAAATGGGAAGGAGTAAGAAGGGCATTACACCAACACCAAATATTGGTTAAATATACTCCACAGAGAAAATATTCCTCTTTCTCATAGCAAAATGTGCAGTAAACCCCGTTAATCTGCACTCCTAGCAGGTGAAAACAAACACGGAGGATTATTTGCAGCTAGATTTGGCCCAGCGCTGCTGAACTCTCGACCACACGGCCTCAATCCAAAACTATCCAAAACACTGGACTTATCACAACAAAGAAAATTAATTTATCTCTTTCAATGTTCAATGTTCAGTTTCGGTTCAGCCCAGCTGCAGTCGATCCTTGCCCTTGTTCTACAATGAAGGTCAACTGACCTCACTAAGGAGAAAACACATAAAACTCCTGTCTCCTCTTTTTGTAAGTTTCAGTTGGGGCTGATCCCGAGCCCCTCCGGCAGTCCTGCCGTTGTTCTGCTGTAGTCTCTCCTGACGTCACATGGTTATTTGAAGAGGGTCCGTGGCTCCTGGTCAGGTTTCCCACAGGCCCGAGGCTCAGCACATCTCCCCGACCCCCTGGGAGGCCGAGGTCACGCATGAGAGAAGGGGAATGAAAAGGGCCACTCCCCTGATTTATGACCCGACGCAGCCATAGGATACCTCCAGCTCCGGGATGGTTTTTGTTACGGAGGTGGAGGTACACCAAAGCAGATTCCCCCAGCACCTCCTGCCAACGTTGGTTTAAGATTTCAGCCATTTAGAGAGGGAAGCTCAGCATTCAGAGTCGAAAGGGGCACTAGCTGAAATTGCTTTGTGGTGTGTCTGGACGATAAGCAGGTACAACACAGTTATCTTTTTCTGTTGACCGATTCTCTGGTTGGTTTGCGTTCCCAGATGTTAGCCAGCTGTTGGATTTTGGAACACCGTCACATAACTGATACGACTGCTGCTGTTTTGGATCATTCCAGTCATTCTTTGGACTCACTCAAGAGGATTTTATTTTAGTCTCTCAGTCGTGAGTCTGCGACTATCAAATCAGGCTGTGGGGTCACGTTCTGGTGCCCTCTTCCACTCTTGATTCATAACCGCCTCTCAAGTTCCAAAACGACATACTAGGGCGGCCATTTAAAAGTTCAAACTGTGCAAAATCAACACACTTATTGGTTCGGTTTCATTTGAACTCAACATATAGCTTTATGCTGAACTTTGTCCTATCGTTGATGTTGTTACAGCAAGACAGTTGAATTTCACAATCAGCCTGCTGGTTTTCGTCATTCTTTTGCTGACAGACATGAATCAAACAAGGACTTTTTGAAAGAGGCTTTAACTTAAAGGCATATTATGAAGAACTTACTGTTAAGTTTCGCCCTCACTCACAGCATCACATACGGTAGCGAAAGTGAAAGCCAACCCTAGATTCTCTCTTTTTTTTTTACCTCTTGATGTTTCACCTTGTTGTGTTTTGCGCATTGTGGGAGCTTTTTTCATGAATGCGTAATTGCATTCAGTCAATCATTGCAATACAATAAGTAAAGCCACAATGTAATATACAAAACTGAAAGACTGAAAAGGTATAGGTAGAAGCATAATGCTTATATATTCCTATCCTAAATTATTATCAATTAAATCAGATAATTAATTCGATATAAAGAAGAAAAAAAATAATATATATACACATTCATTTACACTTAATAACAGTAAAATAAGCAGAAAATAAGTAAATGCATACAGAGGGCACATTCTCTGCAGATACAGACACCGCCACACACTTCTAGTGTCATAAATGATGATTGAGAGGGAGTAATCCTGCCCAATATACCTTTAACAGAGAAAAAATTATGTTGCATACTTAATTTCCGCACCATTCTTATATTTTTCCAGCTCTGATTTAATCAAGTTTCCGTTTTAAATTACAACGCACCCATCAACAGCACATTCAAAAATCCAGCTAATTTATTAGACAAACTGACATCTTTGAGAATACTTCAATCTCCCAATGTTTAGGGACTACACACCAACAAATGGGAGCTCTCATCCTCACCATTAACTTAATGTCCAGACCACCACTGCTTCCACAACGTCCCCATGCTTGTAGCATTTTGATGTATCTAGCACATCACTAATGAAACTGTGCCTTGGTAACAGCTGCTAATTGGCATATCGTGTTTTATTCTTGTACCGGCAGATCATACAGACCTTTGTGCTAGTTTTGTGTGTTCAGCCTTTCTCTCCCTGAGTCATGAACCCAGCTTCTCTCAAGCGTAGACATCCACAGTCTGCTGAAGCTGCTGACGCAGAAGAACTAGGCCAGATTTGACACACTTCACAACCCATGCTAACCCTGACACACATTACGGCTTCTCAGAGCGCAGAGGAAAACTACAAACGCATCACAGTTTGAGGCCACTCGGACACAAAGTGATAGTATTTGAGATGTTGACAAACAGCTGGACTGGAGGTTTTTAGCCCAGAAGAAGCTCATGTTATGTCTGCCTCTGCATCGTGACACTGAAAAGGTCTTGTTGTGACAGTTGCCAGAAGCGTTCAAGACACAGTGAGTTTCAAACTCCAGGCAAGAAGGGAATCACGTTTTCATTTGTTGCCCTAGGAATACGTCTTGTATACGTTCGTGGGAGTAAGGAAACAAAATGTCCGTTTAAAAAAAGTTTTAAGAGATGCTTTATTAAAAGCAAAAAGTAAAACTCCAAACCAGTTTGTGAAGTCAAAATTGGGTCAGAACTTTGCTGGACAGGATTTGCTGGTAGGCAAAAGTGTAAAGCAGGAGGTCTTTGGACCCCCTGTGGTGATTGTTTTATGTGAGTGGAAAACCACATCAGCAGCAAAGCCTGGAGTGGTGGTGGATCCCTGCCAGTTCATCATCCACTTTGCAAACCAAGCATTTTCTGCAAGCATGCCAAAATTATTTAACAGGTACAAAATCTGAAATTTGCCACAAAAAGACACAACCCTGTAATAATACAATCTGAATTGTCCTCGATGCTACCAGCTATTGTCTGTTTGTTTCCAGGCAGATTGCGTAAGAAAGGCCAAACCCAAAACATGACCATATGTTTTAACCTTGTCCTATGAACCCAAAACAGGATGTCACAGCAGGACCTCCGGTCAGAGTAACTGACATAGACACTGGCACTAGGAGGGCTATTGTTTTATTCTGCTTTGGGAAAGACACAAAGAGGGAAAGGGATGTGTGGTTAAGGGATGGAGAAATTGGATGTGTGCGTATTTGTGTGTGTTACACTGAAGTGTTACTGTAAGAGACTAAAGGAAGTCTGAAGAAATAAACCAAGAAGCAACATTTTGTTAAGTGTCTGCAAAACAGAGCCCTTTGTGAATTTGAAGTCTCTCTTAAAGCTGAAAAGTCATCTTCCGACAAAACCCTGTAACTGCTCCATGGACAGAGAATAATGGATCAACTCACAGACGGACTGCACACATTGTCATTTTATTGTGACGTATTGAGACATTTTGTATTTCACATATGCAATACTTGCATGTAATAATAAAGCTCATTATGATAGCAGTTTTGACATGTTGGGAAGTTACGTTTTCTTAGCTAACCGGCGACTGTGGCTACATATTTATCATACAGACATGAGAGTGGCATCAATCTTGTCTTGCAGCTATAAAGTGTTGATGAACCTAGAGTCAGCAATTAGCCTAGCTTAGCAATACTGGAAATAGCTAGCCTGGCTCCCCAAAGTATAAATATCTGCCTTTCAGCACCTCTAAAATGCAATAATTAACACAATATCGCTTGTTTGATTTATCTGTACACAAATAGGAATCTAAATAGGATAAGTTATGTGTTTTATTTTTGACTGGGAATTACATGCTGTAACTATTTCTTGGTGAACAGAGGCAGCACTGGCAGGTGAGCTGTTTCCCCTGCTTCCAGTCTTTATGCTAAGCTAAGCTAATTGCCTACGGCTCTAGCTCAACACTTGACGGACAGATGTGAGAATGGCATTGATCTTCTAATTTAACTGTCAGCAGGAGAGTGATTACGCATAATTCCCAACATTTTGGAATACAAATAAATAAATAAATAAATCAAAGGCAACCAGCAATTTCCTGACAATAAATGGACCAACAAAAAAAAGTGTCACCTGATATTTTCACTTCAGGATTAAAGCTCTGTGAGAGGGGAGACCTGTATGCATGAAATATAAAAAAAAAACGTTCTCTTTCCCCTTGAGCTCTGAATACATTGTGAACTGGTGAGTGCAGAAACTAAAGCTGAGTCAGCAGGTCTAGGAAGGAGAGAAGACACAAAGACAGAGTGTCAGGAAGAGTCTGTAGACAGGGTGGAGAGTCGGATCTCAGACGGCGTAGACATAGCACCAGGCCACACAGAGGCCTTCTTGTCTATAAACACAACCTGTTGCAACTCACTCAAGAGCATGCAGGGAATGCTAAAAGGATTAGCGCGTAGCCACTTGAGATAATGTGAAAAATGAGACGCGATGTGGTGGAGGGAGGCCACAAGGAGTCAAGGACGAGACAGCGTCACAACACTGAGTCAGTCAACCATAAGATTAAAGAACATCAGTCACAGCTTTTTCTTCTTTTCTTTCTTATATTGACCGCTGTAATTTCATGTAATATACATTAATTATTTCTTAAATATTCACAGGATTGTTTAAGTATCATTTATGCATGGACACTTATTATTTTTTTATAATCACCCCAAAACACAAGGAAGACCACAAATAAATTCCCTTCACACACTTATTTCATTCTTTGTGTTTATTTGCTGTGTACATCATACACAAACCTCTTTGGAATAAAAACTAAATCTCTCATATATAACAAATAAAAAAAAGATTCAGAATGTCATGGAGCCACTTTGTAAACATGCAACCAAATGGTTTTAAACAGGGAGATATAAAAACAAAACATAAATCAAGGTTGAAGGGTTTTCAGGAGTGTGCCACGCTGATGACGAATACAGAAAATAAATCATATCAAAGCTGCGAGTATTGTAATTGTGTCCATTTATCACATGCACAAATAAATCGTGCCCTTGTGTTCAGTATCTCTCACCCCAGAACGCCTCTCAGTCTAACCTCTGCATACCTCGGCAGTCCTATAGTTCATATTTCAGTGGCATCCTTTCATGGAGATAAAGTGAAAATCACTGAAGGATGGATGAAGTGAGGTAGGATCTGTGGTTATCAGAGAAAGGAGGCTTCAGCCTCCCCTGCTTGTTCTGATGTGAAACGGCTGACTGAGTCAGCTGGGAAGGTTAAACATCTGTAAACTGACGGATGGTAAAAGTGACACCCTAAACACATTTCGCTATAAAGGATTTGACAACTTGAGCTCTTTTACTTTTGAAGGTGAATATATACTTTTCTTGAAATTGTATTCATTTTTAAACTTCTTTTGTGACACGTATTTGCTTGTAAATGTTTTTCTCTCACAGGAATCTTCCCCTGTTGCTTATCTTGCAACCAGATAGCTTACACAGCTATGAGCACTGACCACGCTTGAAGCATTCACTGTGGTAATCAATGACACTGTCACAAGTGATTATTGGACAGTGTTTATACTGTGTAAGAATCAAACCCTTCTTGGGGTTTAGAAAATGAGATGAAAATAATGAAAATGACTGGCCAGGCTTGGCTCCTTGGCTTCCACGAAGCAGACGCTCCTTTGAATCCGGCTCAGTGTTTAACGTTATATGAGATCAATCTCTGTAAAGAGTCCAAGCCATATGTCTAATTCCTCTCTGTCTGTCCAGTTCAGTGCATTAACAACCCCACAGGGGCGCCTCGCATGTTTGTTCCAACGCCTGCGTTTAAGGAGTAAAAAAAAAAATACACAAACTAAACTGGGACAGATCCGAATGAGGTACTCATGGTTCACTTCACAACTAACAGTTTTCCAGTTTAGAAAAAAAACATAGCTTAGTAGTTTTCCATTTTAACTTAGTCATTAAGGGAAAGTGTTGGTGGACACTAACTGTGCCCACTGTGTCACGACGAACAAATACTCATGTGCTTTGGAGAGGGTCACAGGGACTGTTTTCAGATCAGTTAGGCCAGTAACTGAAAAGAAGCTCCAAATGGAGAGGACAACAACGTCTACTCCACACATGCGCACACACGCACACGCACACACACACACACACACACACACACACACACACACACACACACACACACACACACACACACACACACACACACACACACACACACTCTAACACATTATGCTGGGGAAATGGTTCCATTCATCAGTAAGATCTGTCTAAATACCCACACAATAGATCTATAAATACAATATATACATTTGAAAGGGGATAACGAGAAGTAGTTGTTGTCCTCTCATTTGAAGAAACTGTGTTTTGGCGCAAGAGACAAG
Source organism: Myoxocephalus aenaeus (assembly GCA_038501785.1). Taxonomy (NCBI): domain Eukaryota; kingdom Metazoa; phylum Chordata; class Actinopteri; order Perciformes; family Cottidae; genus Myoxocephalus; species Myoxocephalus aenaeus. The sequence continues at coordinate 5,640,615 of JBAMJR010000020.1, read as the reverse complement.
AAGTAACCGTGTGCCATGGAGTGCTAACCTACGTGCAGTGATGAGCATCTGAAATTCATTTGACATTGAAAGAGAAATCATATTTCGCTGCTTTGACTTGCATTGCTGCTCAAAAAATAGAAAACAAAGGATTTCTTCCTTCCACAATGCACTGTGGCAATGCTGCTAGCTAATCACAGCTTATACTGTGGCTTTGGATGATTCAATGCTTGCACAAAGGGTAAAAGGTGATATCCGAAAAAGAAACCAACAAACTCTCTGCACTCCACGGCACATGGTTCCCTGTCCCTAGATTAAACAGTAGACTCTTTGGGTCCCTCTCGAGCAGCGTTCTTACACCCGTAAAGCCACTTGATGACGCGAGCGTTCCTCTCAATGATCGACACACCATTGGGAGGCTGCTCGGCCAGCTCCTCCTGAAACAGCCCGTCTCCCGAGTGCTGGGAGAACTCGCTGGGCTCCGAGCAGCCGTCCCCGCCGACACTGCGGAGGGCCAATGAGAGTGTGTCTATGGAGCTGGCACCCGAGAGGAAGTTCGTGCGACCCAGACGTTCTATCATGTCCACGTCCAGCCCGCAGAAGTCAAAGAAATGCTCCTGCTCCGATAACGCTACC